>ML326477.1:0-11154 GCA_005239505.1 Nicotiana paniculata | reverse complement strand
CCCCCCCCCCCCCCCCCCTAGTATTTCACATATCTTAAATCTTTTAAAAATATTGAGAAACTTTCGAAAATTTTAGAAATTAAACTTAAATATACATATATTAAATTTACTATTATTTTTTATGGATAAATTTACTGGTTGGATAATAAAAGAAGTTAAGTAGCACTACAAAAAACTTGATTTTTAGCAAAGTGGAATGGGATTCAGGCAAAAACTTCCAAATTACCCAAAGTATATATGCCTCATAACAGAGATCATAATCACCCCCATAGTCAATAGAAAGTGAAAATGTAGCGTGTTTTGTCTGATGGAACTCACTCTTCAAGGAACATGTCTTTCATGGAAATGCTTTATGATGTTTGTTTGTTTGGTCAGTAGAAAATACTTTCAGGAAATGAAATTAGCTAATTGGTCACTACTATTCTGTCGGAAATTTTGAGTACTAAAAATTAATAATATTTATATGTTAGTATGAGCAGTAATATAAAGTTAAAAATTAAAACAATCATCCAGAAATGACTTCCTCGTTAGAAAACTGAAAATAGCTTCCTCTTGTTAACTATACTTGTGTATAAAGAAAATTTAAAGACAAGTCTTAAAAATATGCATATCCATGAAGTAGCGCACCTTTAAATTCTGTTGGACAGCCTGTTTTGATCTTTCAGAATTACACTTTAGGTACATGTCAGTTACATGGTTTTTGATCATATATCACTAAAAACAGCCTAGCAATATGTTCAAGCAAGAGTTGACAGAGAGCAGCCTCTGGGAGTATTTTCATGTCAAGCAAACATTTCTATAGCAGAATGAATATTCATGGATGTCCGAGTTCTAAGTAAACTGCTTCATCCTCTAGGCCATTGTGGACTCACAACCTAAAAAGAACAAGGAAATAAGAAATAACATGTTACGACTGAAAACCAGCAATTTTAAATTTATTTTTTGGGGGTTCAATTGAAAACCATAAAATTTTGAAACCGCAGATCTTTTATATATGTAAGTAAAACTTATTTTTAGGTTCTTCGTTTATATACCTTTAACATCTGGTTATGTATATATCCAAGATAATCTCCATCTATAATAGATAAATCTTTGAACAGTTTCTTATGTTTAGTAGATCATAAAACAAGATACTTTGTTATAGTCATTATTTTTTTTTCCTTAATGACTTGCTATTGATATGTTCGTTTATTTTGTGTTATTTCAATCGCCAACGACTTAAGATCTGTTTGGTTTTGGTTTTGATTTGAGGCAAAGGCCAGATCATCTGAAGTTTGACCCATGAACACTCGGAGTCACAGTTTTGTCATGCTTTAAAATTTAGCTATGTTGCTCGGACTCTACAAAAATGGTGCCAGGTGCGCGTCGGATCCTCCAAAAGTAGTGCATTTTTGGAGGATCCGACACGGGTGTGACAACATTTTTAGAGAGTCCACACAACATAGGAATTTAGGCATTGTGGGTTCTGAGTTGAGATCTAGTTCTATCTATACTTGTTTTTCGCATGCCTAAACACTGAGCTCTATCAAAACCCGCGAAACTATTGTTGAATCCGCTATTGCATATTTCTTTTGATGTTGTTTTGGAAAGAGTATTAGAAGTAGAAAGTTGTCAATTGAACATACCTCCAGAGTGGTAAAAACAAGTCTCATTCGGCTAGCAACAAGTGATGGCTCTTCAGCATGACCCACAACTGCCATTTGCTCTAGTTGGAGAGTCTTCACTGGAAGCCTTCACGAGAACAGCATGTTATTAATACACATGATACCTATTTTCTTGTAAAACTGAACGGAAGTATATCAACCAATTAACTATGCTCAATTCTTGAACTACGCTCATGGTTGATGACAGGTTTTTCTTTTAACAGAAAATATATTTTAAGACGGTATGCCCTCGGGCAACCTTACCATGCCATTCCTCTCACAAAGTATGCGTTTGCTATGATTGCACAGAAGCCTTTCCAGTGGACTATCATTTCATCAGAAACTGGGGGAGTGGATGACCATCGAACTATAGTTGGTTGAGGTGTACATAGAATGGTGATGAATATAATGCTCAACCACATAATACACTCATCAACCTGCACCATAACCAGGTGTCATAAGATAATTGCCATCACATCTCTTCTAGTAGTTATGGTTCTCATAATTATACCAAAACTTGCAAAAATTACACGTAATCAACTGATTTAGAAAACTTGTATCCATTCAGTGATGAGGAAACTCAGACATTACTGGACCATTCTGGCAAGAGATCATTATGCAGTAGTATGGATGAAAAGTAAGAACATATTAGCATGCTTATTCTTTTCCATACAATTTTTTCCAAGATTAGGGAGGAATCCCTGAAACAAGCATCCAAAATTTTCAGAATGAGAGTCGATATCCAGTGTTTCCAAGGAAACTTCTAAAGAAGAAATATTGCTTCTAATCTTACTTTAAGAAAAGAGGCAGCCTAGAAAGAACTTTTGAGATGTTCTACCTTGGTGCCTATAGAAGTACGCTTATCACAGTCAGCAGGAAGGAAGTCAATGATTTGGCAATTGAACCAAAAACATATGCCACAAACCAGGTCTCAGCAGATCCGGCTAATTGAATCATCAAAAACACAAATCAAACGTAGGATTCCCACTTCATTTGACTTGGCATTAATTAGAGCGAAGAACATCACTGGTTGTAAACACTGATTCCGAAAACCAACCTTCTCGTTTTGATCCTAGAACCTACTAACGCGAAAACAATAGACTTCAAAAGTAAACAGGTATTACTTCTTTTCTTACAATTGTCATTATTTTGTTAAGAATTCACCAAAGAACAGTATGCATCCCCCTTATCACATTCCACTCTGTTCTCTCAGGAAAAGAAACACTGCTTGCACATGCTTCTAACAGTTTAAGATAGTCTTTGTCTTCCTTTGTTGATAATTCTAAGGAAAAAGAAACCATCTTTTGCACATACTTTATATCAGGTGAATGTGTATTGCTGGAAAACATAACTTATGGTTTGCAGATACAACTTTATCAAATTTATGGGTAGTAGAACATATGTTTCTATCATGACAAGTAGAACCTTTTGCAGTTGTCTCGATTTGGAATCAAAACATGTAGTGCTGCAGTCAGTTACATAAATGTTGATTAATCAATGGAAATACTGACAGTGGTGTCATCAACTGTTGAAATGATCTGAAGTGAGACAATGGAGAGAAAAGAAAAAAGAAAACAACATAGAACTAAATAATTAACACATAAGTTACCAAGATTAGTTTTGGACATCCAGTCAATACATGCTGCTAAGTATCTACTGAAACATCTTCTTTCAACTTCCTCTTTATATATTATGGAATATGTACATGTTGCATAATCCTAGATGCTGAGACAGTAGCATTCACAAGGTGCCAGAAAGCTTACAATCATATGACGGAACATATGCAATTACTTTCTATCCACCCCGGCTAGTTTTATAATACAAAAGTGACTCACCTCCTCAGATGAAATCTTGGACTTCAGGGTGGTACTTCCTCCATATGTTTCCATGGCTTCAATTTCAGCCCCACATTCCTTCAAAGCAATCAGCTCTTTCCTCAATCCTTCATCAGTAGATCCCAAAGCATATGCATTTACACCAGCACTGATGAACTCCTGAAAGATCAGAATCATAACAATACACAAAGAAAGCAACAGAAAGACCTAACAGAGGAAGGAAGAAATGACTGAGAATACTTTTAGGTTGTCACCTCCTCCACGCTCAAGAAAGTTCTTGTATCGCCTAAACAGGCTGATAGCTATATTTCGGGAGGAGCGATACTCATTTTCAGGCGAAGTGGCATCTTGTGACCGGCACTGAAGAAATCACAGAAACAAAAACTACATAAAGATAAGTTACATGTCAAGAGAGCGAAAATGTTATTAGGCGCTTACCAGCAATCTATATGAAGCAGCATGCTGAGAGAGCCTATAAGTTTTCAGCAGCTGTGTCCCATTCCAAGAGAAAGAACAAGATCTGGCTCCTTTAGGAGAACTCAGAAGGCTAGCAGAACTACGACAACTAATCAAAAGATGGACATATTTAGTCTTGCAAGGAACGGCTTCATGCAGCAAACTAGTATCCGGAAATGATTGGCAGCTGCAAAAGGCTAGTGGATTCTGAATCCTTAACATTGTCGAACCATGATATGCTCACCTTTAAGCAAAAACAACAGAGAACATGAGATTCAAAGTAAAATTTTGTTTCCTACTAACCATCTTCAGAAGCATTTTTCAGAAATATGCAGAAATAAAATGTATAGCAGCTGTTCAAATAATTTCGTTCTTTATCAAGTTAGTAATGAAAATTACCATGTAGTTTCGGAGCTCTGACCATTCTATGTTTCCTTAAGCAGATGTTATCCCTTTCGTGGCTTCAATTTATTTGTTTCTTCTTGACAATACAACATCATATGACTAAGGCTTTTGCTCATATTCTCCAAGTATTTCCTCCCAATAAAACTTTAATTTAATGATTAATAACTAATAAACTGCAATGTACACCAATTGATACTTTGAACTGGTTAACTTACATTGTAATCTTATCTATGTATCTACTTTGACCTTCATGGATAATCCAACAAGAAGGTTTGTGTCTACTAGCAAGTAGCAAGCATCATCTACAACTCTACACACCACAACAGAAAGGTGCCAGCATCGACTACTACAACAGCTATGCCTTAAGCTTAAACAAAGTTGGTATCGACTATATGAATCCTCTATATCGATTCAGGTCTATTCCCATTTCATTTCAATACTGGAAAAATAATTTGCATTGAAAATTGTTGGTCCAAGAATGATGCTGCGCTTTTCTGAAAACTAACAGCTAATTTGATTTGAGATTGTGATTCATGCTGAAAGACCAGAAACCCATAAAGAATTTGAAGGAGAAAGTGAAGCTACTGTCCAACACCAAGACTCACATGGATGATTTTGACACAAGAAAATTGGAAGATTAAGATGATGCACATAGAGGACAGAAAAAAATCGTATTCAAAAGAATAAACTTGTAGAGTTGTGAAAGCTTAAACTAACCTTATCAGGGACTTTGTGATATCATCTGCAAAGGATAAAGAAAGACAAAGACTTCAGTTCAAACAAGACTGGAACAGAAAGAAAGATCAAGAAAATAGCCACGTATTTATTTTACAGATACTAAATAAGCAGATAGCTATTTAAGGATACTTGAACTTTGTGTAGATATATGCGAAGAATCTATTGGACAATTTGCTGGGGGCCATGAATTTCATGAATGGTTCGGACTTTTCTTCATCTGAATCTCCCTTTATCTTCCACCAAATTCTCCAATTGCTTCTTAGTGGCTGTTGATTTTTGTATGTTTGACCTTTCTTTGTCACGCTACACCAACTTTTGGTTGTCATTTTTTGCCCGAGGAGAAAATCTAAAGGGTGCACTTGATATATGGAAGGGGAAATGTCCAAATTTGTCCTTGTTTTATTTGAAATTTCTTAATTTGAAATTGCTTAATTTTATCTTTATTATACCATAGGTCTATTCACGTAACGAAGCTCCAGCTTAAAATATGAGTGCACTCCACATATCAAGGCCAAAATAGGTCGAGAAAGATGTTTGCTTCCGGACATTTTAGAGTCCCGTCGAACAATTTCCTTTACGATTTAGTATACTATTTCAAAATGGATTTGTCAGCCCGAAAAAATTAGATATTTCAAGGGCCACTTGGGCAAGAAACATCCACCAATTTGATTAAAAATCTCCCTTGTTATCTGCTACAGAAATATCCAACATGGATATCAATAACATTTTGCTCAGCAGGAAGATACTGAAGAAATAAATAAATACCAAAGAATTCTGTGTCATTAGTCAATAAATAACATCTTTAAATTTCATATTACAAGCATTATCTATATCGATAAGTACCTTTTTCAACAAAAGTCTAAAGGGCTAAAAACCATAATTGTTGATACAACATGATTCAAAACCTATGCACAACTGAGCTCTCCGCATAAGACCAGGGAGAGAAGTAAATGTTGCTCCTCCCCAAAAATAACATGGTGGGAAGGGAAATAATTATTTGAACCATACAGGACTCTCTAACTCACGGTACTTGAATGTACCATCTCCAGTCAGTTTGCAGAGTAATTAATAACACACACTAACGGTTGGCTTCAAAAATTAGCAATCCATTTGTAATTGGAGGGACAGGTTCTCAATTGGTTAAACTTGGCATCTTATCTGGGAGAATTACTTTATCTTAGCTACAAATGTCTCAGCTACTAATATTGGAAATGCAATTGTTGCATCACAATGTACCTGCAAAGTAAGAGCCATTAAGAATCACACGAAATCTATGTTATGCTAATAGAAGAGCTGGAAAGGCCAGCAAAAGAACCTTGTTCCTTTAATGATTTCTGCTACTCTAATCTAATCCCAGCCCGGAAAACATAAAGAGTTTAACAGACAAATAAAAACTGATTTTAAGGATGAGCAAAGTGCATTATCTCTAGCGCTTCCACCCTCAAACTAAATATTGTGATGTTTCCCAGCTGAAACTTCTAGATATTAAACTTAACCACCTCTTAGTTTGTAACACTTCCTCAGGAATTCAACACCCATCACCACTTGTCACACACACCCTTTTCCCCTAAACTTAATCCGAAAGACAGCACCAGAAGGAGATGCTCGGCTAAAATGTATTGAAGGGAAGATTGTTAACCTTCAGTCTTAGCACCACCACGTATTTTTCCCCATGATACAGCTTCATCAGGACGGGCGCCAGAGTCACTACCATCAAACTCTTGTGTGATGTTAATGTAGACAACAAAATTTGCACCATTGCGCATCATATTGGCATTGCAAACATGGTGCTTAGGCAGCCCCCCACCTAGGATAATCAATCCAGTCTTCCTTGAACCAGCATGGACAGCTTCACTATTCATGGCCCTGATATCTGGTTATAGAAATTAATGTCAATTCGTTAGTCAAAGATACTTGATGAGAGAAAGAATCACTTGATAAGATACTTATACCTCCCACGATGTCAATGATTAAACCAGGATTAAGATCTGGATTATCTGGATCTCCCTTTTTGAAAGAATGGAAGTATAGCATATCACCTAGTGATAGTTAAGCCAGGACAGAAGACAGGAATCCGGTTCTGAGAATGATAAATACCAGGGTAGCACTAAATTAAATACTCAAAGAAAATGCATGATGATAAATACCAGGGTAGCATTAAATTAAATACTCAAAGAAATGAATATGACTTTTCGGAAAAATTGTCCAAGTAAATTAGATGAACCTCCATGCATGAGCTTCTGGTCATCCAAAAATTATCATAACATGTTGATAACTAGGCTGTAAATCAATATATTAGAAGGGGCAATAGTGGGATTCAATCTAAGTTAATTCTCTAGTGTTCCAAACCTGCAACTAGAGCATATTCTGGATTTGAGACAAAAAGTTTTGGGGGCAAACTTTAGTAACTTCACAAAAACGAATGGAAGTTTTCTTTTGGAAATTAAGTCATAAAGTTTCAACAGGAGGTCTTCTGCTTGTCCTAAAATATCACTTCAAATATCTAGTATCTAGAGGTAAAACGAATATTTTTAGAACACTAATTTTCCTACTGAACTTCATAAGATGTTGTTTCAATTCATACACCTTTGGAAAGAGACCTCTCCTTCCCAATTGCATTTTCTAGATCAAAAATACTATAAACACTGCCATTCTCTCTCTTCCTCTAATTTATTGGATGAACTTTACATTGTATATATACTTCTTTTTTGTAATTCTTGGTTATCAATACAACCCTGATAGGTGTCTTCTCCTTTTATCCTTCCGCTTCTTCTCGATTTCACTTGCTGATCACAATCATGAATTTGCCACCATGATGCACACCAGTCCATGTGCTCTCAGGTAATATCTCTTACTCTTTCTAATTCTCTCATTTATGAAAATAATTTTCAGAAATTAGTACTTATTATATATTTGGCTTTCTAATTTCACAAATAAAATTTAATCAACTATGTAATGAATCGGAAGCAGATTGGAAATGTACCTTGTAAGCCCAATACAAGTGTGATGACCCAAAAGGTCATCCCGTGTAATTTTAGCTAAATCTGTATTCCGAGGCCATGAAAGCCTCCTTATGTCTCACCTCGATTTGCGTGCGCAGCCAGCGTATAGCCGGGAAGCCATTATGTGAAAAATTGATAAAAATGATATTTTGTGTTGAAATTTGAATAAAGTTGACTTTGGTCAACATTTTTGGTAAACGGACCCGGACCCGTGATTTGACAATACCGGAGGGTCCGTAGGAAAATATGGGACTTGGGCGTATGCCCGGAATCGAATTCCGAGCTGCCAAGTCCGAGAAATGAATTTTTGAAGAAAATTATATTCTGAAAAATATAAAGGTTTTTGAAAATGAGATTTGATGTGAAACCTATGAAACTAGGCCCGTATTATGGTTCCGGAGCCCGGAACAGGTTCAATATGTCTTATATGTGTTATCTGTGAAATTTGGTGAGAAACGGACTTGGTTTGACGTGATTCGGATCAAAAATGAAAAAATTAGAAGTTCTTGAAGTTTAAAGGAATTTCATTGATTTTGAGGCTTAATTCGATGTTTATGATGTTATTTAGGCGTTTTGATTACTTGAATAAGTCCGTAGGATGTTTATGAGTTCGAGTGTGAATTTGGTTTTGAGCCCCGAGGGCTCGGGTGAGTTTCGGTTAGGCGTCGGAGTGCATAAAGCCTTAGAAAAATCTGGTGTAAATGAGTTTTCTGGTGTCTGATGTTTTACTCTATGCGATCGCATAAGTCCTTCCGCGATCGCATAGCTTTGTGCTGAGGGAGATGTTCTGTGACACTATGCGATAGCATAGTGTGCCCCGCGATGGCATAGTGTAGGGGTAGCCTGGGGGGTGGTCCGTTGTTCTGTGCGACCGCACGTCTTTTCCCGCGATCGCAAGGGTGGGGGTTAGGGATGTTGTGCGATCGCAATAGGTAGTCCGTGATCGCGTAGTTTAAGTAGACTGTCCTCTGTGCGATCGCAACTCTTTATCCGTGATCGTATAGGTCATTTTCACCCGGTAATTTCAAGTGTCAAAAATAGAATGTTCATTACGGGATTTTGCAAAATTTCATAAACCATCTTCTTCCCCAAACCCCATAGATGACCATTGAAGAGCTCCATTACCATAGCTTCATAGGTAAGTGATCTTAACTTCATTTTCTTCCATTTTCATCAACATTTATTGGATTCTAGGCCTAAAGTCATGGAATTTAAGGTAGAAAATTGGGTTTTTGGGTAGAGTTAGGGCTTTTCGAATTTTTGGAAATTTGACATTGTTTTGGGATCGGATTTCGAAACAAATTGTATATTCGGGCTCGTGATGGGTGATCGGGTTTTGGTCCGAACCTCGTGTTTCGACCAAGCGGGCCTGTGGTCGAATTTTTGGAAGAATGTTGGGAAATCTATATTTAAGCATTGGAATTGAATTGTTTAGCATTTATTGATATTATTGAGTCGATTATTTATAGATACGATTGTTTTAGAGTCGGGTTCAAAAGGAAAAGCGGTGTTAGAGGCTTGATTTGACTCTTGGAGTCGAGGTAATGGTTTTGCCTAATCTTAGCTTGAGGGAATAGGTGTTGAGTCATATGTGCTACGTGTTATTATCATGTTCAATGTATAGGTGAGGTGACGAGTACCTATACCTTGTTGTCAAGCATGCCCGTGAGTCATAGCTTATAGTATATGTGTTCTTCTTCGATATGCACTACGTTATGAAGTAGATTTCATTTTGGAGATTATTCGATTGTTGGAAATACTTGGTTGTGAACATTGTTGATTAGTTGTTCGGTTGAGGATCATTTGGTTATGTTGTACTTACTTTGAGATTGGTTATAGTTGTGTCCCTTGCCGGGACGGTGATATTTCTGTTATTGTTCCCTTGCCGGGATGTTGTAAATTATGGTACTGTATTGTGGTTCTTCCTTGCCAAATTGTTGTTCTGGTTATTGTTGGGTGAGGAAGAGTGTAAAGCACGAAGGGTGATGCCGTGCCATGATTTATATTTAAAAGCTCGAACGTTAATGCCGTGTCGATATTGTGATCTTAAAAGCACGAAGGGTGATGTCGTGTCATGATATGAGAGATAATGCACGAAAGATAATGCCGTGCCATGATATTGTGAGGTAAAAGCACGAAGGATGATGTCGTGCACTTGTTTTGGTGAGAATGAGAGCAAAGCACGAAGGGTGATGTCGTGCACTTGTTTTGGTGAGAACGAGAGTAAAGCACGACGGGTGATGTCGTGCACTTGTTTTGGTGAGAACGAGAGTAAAGCACGAAGGGTGATGTCGTGCACTTGTTTTGGTGAGAACGAGAGTAAAGCACGAAGGGTGATGTCGTGCACTTGTTTGTTCTCTGTTGTTACTTTGATACTAGACGGTTGTCATGTTATGTTACTCAATAAGTGTTCTCCCCTTTGTACCCTGGCATGTTTTTCCCGTATTTGTACTTAACTGTTTACCTCTTGCTGTTATTTCTATTATATATTATTGAATTGCACAGGTGTTTATTATTTGTCGTGTCCTAGCCTCGTCATTACTTCGCCGAGGTTAGGCTCGGCACTTACTCAGTACATGGGGTCGGTTGTACTGATGCTACACCTGCACTTCTTTATGCTGTGCAGATCACGGTACACCCGGTGGACAGTGATTGAGGGAGTATCCTTCAGTCCACAGGCGACACTAAGGTAGTCATACAGGCGTCCGCAGGTCTTGGCGTCACCGTCTATTTCCTTCCTTCTGTCTTATCTTGTATTTCTAGACAGTTACACTTGTTTATTTTAGACATATGTTTTTAGTAAATCTTAGATTGTCCGTGAAATTGTGACACCAGTTCTGGGGGTATGTTTAAGGAAGTTTTTGTGAGATGTATTATCTAAGTTGTTGAATTTCTTACCTTCCGCATTCTTATTTCTATTGTTCTTGTATTTCACTTTGTAAATGCTAAATAACAAAGGAATAAATCAGAATATCCAGTAACGTTGGTTTGTCTAGCGGGTTCAACGTTTGATGCCATCACGGCCTGAAGGTGGGATTTCGGGTCGTGACAAGTTGGTATCAGAGCACTAGGTTG
>ML326475.1:0-46565 GCA_005239505.1 Nicotiana paniculata | reverse complement strand
CCTATGTGATTGGAGATCCCATGAAGTAGGTTCATATGGGTAATAACAAGTCGATATTGGCACGGATGCACTAAAATAGAGTGCTTGACTGCTACTAAATTGAGATGCTGATTTATAACTCTTAATGAAATCCATAGTCCTTATGGATTATACACTTGATGAATTCACGTATATGAGAGTGGAGTGGCCCGTTCCTATGAGATTTTGGCCTAGTCTCTAAAGCTCTCATGAATAACCAGGCACGCGCATGGCCTATTGGGCGTAAAACCATGTTGAACAACAAAATTACCGGGGGTCGAAATGTGATTGATAAAATCTCTGACTTACAATAAGAGTTATTGGTTCATAGAAATATTATATTTCACCAGTAATTCTGTAATTTAAGTTTTATCAGTCTAAGTTTGGTTCATAGTCCGAAAGACACCAAACCTATTGCATTTGGACTATACAAATCCAGCAAGTCTTACTCCTTTCTGTTATAAACCTTTGAAATAGTGGGGGAGTGTGACAGTATTTCAAAATCCTTTGTCCAATATTAATTATTAGTTGTTTCCGTTCTTATTTATTTTTCCTACTAGCTAGCTCGGTTTGTAATTTAATATTTTGCTGATTCATGTATCCTCCCTAATAGAGGTAGGCTTGTTTAATCCTGGAGAGACATTTTACACTACTTAAATAGTTTCTTAGGACAATGCCTAGTACAACTCAATCAATTCGTGTATCCGCTTACAAATAATTATTACAGTGTTATTATTAAAATTCTTGCTATCAATTCCTTACATGAAGATTTCCTAATATCAGTCCTGACTAGTAAAACATATCAAGAATTATAGTTCACCATAGCAATTGTAAGTGAGAATAATACTATTTGTACTGTCTAGCATTAAATAAAACTATCAAACAAAGATACCTAAAGATTATATTCCACTTACACTTGTCCACCATCCTTATCCAACAGATTCAAGAGACAACAGTAAGCTAATAATTAGTATTACATAGACCAAAGGTTGTAACACAATTTCCACCCAAAAGAAGAAGAAGAAAACAGGTGTCTCCTTCAAACATAAACAAACACTAAGTACGTACTTTTGGAAAGATCAAACTTTCTGTAAGAACGAATCCCTCATTACTAGCAACAGATTTAGGAAACAACCCAAGTGGTCCCTTGGATGTCCTGAAACCATACTCTAACCCACTAATCTCGTCTCTGTAGAGTTGCACTTCACCGTCTGAAAACCTATATTTCGGTACGGCTTTACCAAGACAGGTCTCTGTAAATAATTCAGTCCAAGATTCCTTGACACCATAATGTTTCATTGCACAAAACATAGAAGTGCCTCCCCCTCCGTAGGATTATAATAATTACTATAAGCACAAAGCAACCCATCCAATACTGAAACGCCATAGTCTTGGTAATAGAGGCGACGTGATTTGCAAAATGCTTCTGGCAACGGTATCTCACTGTACGCCTCATTTGATATACTAAATGAAACCACAAAACAGTTATATTTATTCTTAGTGATCCAATGAAATGCCCCGTGTATAAATTGTTTGGTTTTTAAGTTTATTTTACCTTAAAAGAGGATGAATGAGAAATAGAGGGAAAATGAAATAATTGACAAAGGGACATTATCTCATATTGGAAGAGGAAAAGATTTTTGATGAATATATATACAATTGCTTTTCTTCTAGCTCTTAAAAAGTTAAGAAGAAGGTAAGTCTCGCATCATCGTCGCCGCTCGGCTTCGGCTTCGAATTTGGTCAAATGATTGATTGATTAATTTTTTGGACCAAATTTATTTGTTAATAGTAAATATTAACGTAATATTATTAAATATCCGTTTTTGAACTCAACATGTTGACTATAAATAGCAGTCCATTCTCTCAGAATTTCCATACGAATTTCTGAATTCTTCTCATTTCTTCTGCATTGTTTTAATTACAAAGAAAGCAACAGTAAGTGTGATTTGCTATCGATCATTGTGTTCACTGAAACACTGGAGTTTAAAGTACCGCTACACCAGTGTGTAATCCGTACTATCCTGGGAGGAAATAATCCACAATTAGGAGGGAATTAAGTTCATTAAGGAAACACTGTGAATTCAGTGGGCTCAGATTAAATTCTGTTTCTTCTACATTTCTATTTATACGTTATTTTTCTTCTCTAGAATTATTTTACAAGTACAGTATACTAACAAGCTTAAGAAACTTAATTATTTTCTGTATTTGTGTTATACTCACTGTTCTGGAGATTAAAACCTTTGTTGTTTTCTACTCTCGTTTTGGAGATTAAAGCCTTCGTGGTAATTTTCTACTCCATTAGAGATTAAAATCTACGTGATTTTCTACTCCAATTTTATTTGGTTTGAAGATATAAAAACTTCGTCGTTTATTAAATGTTTGTTTGTGTCATTATTTTACAGAAATGACGAATGACAACGGAAACTAGACTATTCCGATGGTGACTGCCAATGCATCGACAAGTCAAACAACACCGGCAATGGCACCAGCAGAAAAACCCAAAAACATTTCTGGGATTGATTTCAAGCGGTGGCAGTAGAAGATGTTCTTCTACTTGACGACTTTAAGTCTATAGAAGTTCATTAAGGAAGATGTTCCTGTTCTGCCCGACAAAAATCCAGACAATAAATGCTTTCTCGTGACTGAGGCGTGGAAGCATTCTGATTTTCTATGCAAGACTTACATTCTTAGAGGAATGGAGGACGATCTGTATAATGTCTATAGTAATGTGGAGACGTCAAAAGAACTGTGGATTTCATTTGAAAGGAAATACAAAACTAAAGATACCGGATTGAAGAAATCCGTTGCCGCTAAATTTTTGGACTATAAAATGGTAGATAGCAAGTTTGTTATTACCCAAGTCCAGGAATTGCAAGTGGTCTCCTTGCTAAAGGTATAAGTCGAATTAATACTGATGTTGAAAGTATTAATTATATTATTTTTACTAAAGAATTTTCATTGAAGGTCTTGTCATCAATGAAGCATTACAAGTTGCAGCGATGATTGAGAAGTTGCCTCCTTTGTGGAAGGACTTCAATAACTACTTGAAACGAAAATCAAGGAGATGTCGCTTGAAGATCTCATTGTTCGGTTGATAATCGAAGGACAACAAAGCTGCTGAAAAGAAAGGCTGTGAAAACTCAACAATAATGGAAGAAAACATTATTGAGGATGCTCTTCAAAGTAATAGAAAGAGGAAGAAGGCTTCTGGACCGAAAAGAAACCCAAGCAAGAAGCGATTCAATGAAAATTTCTACAACTGTGGGAAAGCTGGACACAAATCTGCAGATTGTCGTGCTCCAAGGAAAGACAAGAAGAAGGGTCAAGCAAACATGGTTGAAAAATGCTCGAACTGTTAGATGAAAAGCGAGAAGACTCCCTCATTCGAATGGCCACACAAAAACAACGCATTGAAAGGTATTATAATCGAAGGACCAACCTTCGTCACTTCAGTATCGGGGACTTGGTTTTGAGAAAAGTCACCCTCAACACTTGAAACCCTAACAAAGGAAAACTCGACCCGAATTGGGAAGGACCATATCAAGTCCTCGATATCGTCGGAAAGGGATCCTACAAGATAGGCACGATAAACGGTGAGTAACCACCAAATAATAGGAATATCTCACTCCTCAAGCGATATTTTTAGGTATGACCTTCTCTTTTTTCATTTGCATTTTACACTAACTTATTTTTAGGTGTCCGAGCGAAGGTATCGAAGTTCTCATCAAGCAGGAAGATATTAGGACCTTAAAGCACGCATTGCACTCTTTTTTTCTTCGACCGGTTTTTATCCCAAATAGGTTTTTCCAGCAAGGTTTTTAACGAGGAAACCATTGTTCATGCTGACTTAGAGTATCCGAGGTCTCTTTACAATCAACCTCGAATACTGGGGGACATCACCCTCGGATGTTATATTTTCAAGGAAAATACTTCGTGCCAAAGGGGTCTCGATAGGAGAACTTTGTAATTGGCCAAACGGTCGAATGAACCGTGTCTGTATAGACTATTCGAGCCCTAACGGAAAAACATGTACGCATGAATGAACTATTCAAAAAAGTAATTTTCCTTACCAGATATCTGGTGCCTTAATGAAAATTTCTAATTTACAAGCTCCATACTTACAATTTCTTGTGAAAACTGGCTCAAGGGCCAAGTACAACTGCACCTCGAACGAATACTCGGGGGACTGCTGTCAAAAATCAACATGTTCGAACTATCTAATTTCGAAACCATAAGACCTCAAAGTGGCCACCCTTGATTTATAGGCCAAGGCCACCATTCTTGGGGACTAGCACTTTGAACAAGTTCGAAGTTTTATTGGAAAAATACGCCTAAGAGGCATATCCAAAGGCTACGTCCAAACTGAGGCGGCTCAGAGACGTCCGAATCCCGCAATAAAACCAGGCATTCGAATTTTTTGAAAAACCGGTTATAAAAGGCTACCCTAGGTAAAATAATCAAAGGGATTCGATAATATCAACACTCGAAAAACCTTAAGAGGTATCGTATCATTTAAATACAGTTCTATTCTAAGGCATAACAAAATTCTTATAAAGTTTGTAAGCCGAAAAAGCCATTCTTTTAAGGCCATATTGGCCCAATTCAAAGAGCCTAAGGGCCATTATATCTTAGAGTTCGAGAATCCGTTCTCACTCAATGCAAACCTAAGGATTCTATTACTTCGATTTAATTTAATGCGAACTTAAGGGTTCTACTCGAACTCGACTATTAAAGCAGTATTAGTGTGACTTCGGTCAAATTGCCCGAATCCGATGTCTTGAAAAAATTATAAAGTATGCTAAAATTTCACAAGGCACAAAGCGAGTTTGAAGTTATCACAAGACAAAAATTGAGAAAGAATTTCAAAGGGGAAATATCTTTATATGTATGCTTGAACAAAAGTATGTACAAAAGACCAAAAAAAGTTTTACACAAAAAGAGGAAAAAAGTACAAAGTCCTAGCTATGCTCGGGGGAAACTTCTTTCTTGGGGGAAGCTTCCTCCTCGTGCCCCTCACCTTTTTCGAACCCGCTCTTGCTGACCTCATCATCATCGTCATCATCGGAGGAGGCCAATAGCCTGGCATCAACTTCGAGCATCTTTGTGCTATGCTTTCTGAATGCAACCTGGTGGGAAATCCTAAAGAGTGGTGGATTGATTTTGGAGCCATTCACCATGTTTGTTCTGTTAGAGAAGCGTTTGCTACAAATGCTCCCGTTGGACCCGGAGAGACTCTTTCTATGGGAAATTCTGCAACAACCAAAATTAAAGGATGTGGCAAGATATTTCTGAAAATGACTTTTGGCAAGGTGGTGACTCTGAACAACATCCTTCATGTTCCCGAGATTAGAAAGAACTTAGTATCTGCTGGACTTCTCATTAAGAACCGGTTTAAGTGTGTTTTTGTATCTGATAAGGTTGTAATAAGTAAGAATAAGATGTTTGTAGGAAAATGCTACCTCACTGAGGGGCTTTTCAAACTGAATGTAATGGTCATTGAGAATAATAAAATTTTAGCTTATTCTTACTTACTTGAGTCAAATGATTATGGCATATACGTTTGGGACATGTCAATTATAAAACCTTCCGAAAAATGATTAATTTGGAAGTACTGCCTATGTTTGAATGCGACAAATCAAAATGTCAAATATGTGTGGAATCTAAGTATGCTAAACATCCTTATAATTCAGTTGCAGGAATTCAAATCCTTTAGACTTAATTCACATAGATATTTGCGACATGAAGCCAATACCATCTCGTGGCGGAAAGAAGTATTTTATAACTTTTATTGACGACAATGCTCAAAATTGCTATGATTACTTACTTAATAGTAAAGATGAAACAATAGACGCATTCAAGCAATACAAAAATAAAACTGAAATGCAACTTAACTAGAAAATCAAAATGATAAGAAGTGATAGGGGTTGTCATGCCCCGAACCTGGGCCTAGACATAACACGACACTTGGTGCTTGACTACATGAGATCGAGCAAACCAACTGGCTGGCTGATCAACATGTGATATCGTAACATACTGAATGCGGAAGGTAAACTAACACATGCTGATGTACTGAAAATCTAAATGATATAAATCAAATAGGGAACACTAATATAAGCCTGAAAAATATATGTAGCAACATTACTTAACCTTAAATGCTTGTGACTCTGTCTAACTGTTGCTCTAGTCTATGAAGCCTCTAATGAAGTACTGAAAACATTGACTGTTTGAAAATACTAAAGACTGTAAGATAATGATAACGCCCCAAAAGAACGGGAGATCACCAAATAGGTGGTACGAGAATCCTAGCGCTCTGAATCGTCAACATGTAAATCATTACCTACATCGTGAGATGCAGGCCCCGGGAAAAAAAGGATGTCAGTACATTTGAATTGCACCGGTATGTAAAGCAACTGAAAGAAAGAATTATAAATGCTGAAACTAAAGCTAAGCTGATGATTGAGAATTAATAATTGATAACTGAAATGATAACTGTTGAAACTGAAACTAAAATGATAACTGATAGCTGAAAGCTGATAACTGATAACTGATAACTGAACTAAACATAGGAAGTAAGGTTATGCATACTCCCTCTTCTGAATGATGAACCAACTGTTTATCTGAATAAATAAACTGCAGCCTCAGGACCAATATATATATATATGTATATATGTATATATATGTGCACAAACTGCAGCCTCGGGAAAAAGTATACGTATACATAACTGCGGCCTCAGGCCCAAAGATGAAAAAAGCATAAACTGCGGCCTTAGGCCCAAAGATTCATAAAGCATTAACTGCGGCCTCATACCCAAATATAGAGGTTCAACATTCAGGAACTGATTATCATACTGAAATACTGAACCACACTGAGTTACATGATACTTGAATGCTGAATAGAACTAGACTGAGACATTCATGAGCTGATTATGAAAACTGAAACTTCAACTATTTATGACATGCTGAAAATCTAGACTGAGACCCATGGGCATCAAACCCAAGTCTATATTGATTATGCACTGATTTTACAACGTTTATAATGAAAGTCATGAATGAGTTACGAAGCTAGAGAATAGAAGTTCTACGACTATTCATGGAACTAAGGCATAATTACTTTCTAAGGAAACTTGTAATAGTCATAATGAATGGGACTTAGGGAGAATCATAGACATTCCCAAACGTGAAGAGAGTTAGCCTCACATACCTTAACTTCCTCCTCTTGAGCGTGATACAATGTTTGTCAACTCCTTTCAACTTTAATCTATAACAATACAAGTCAAAGGGATTCCATATTAGCTATGATACTCATGTTTTGGTCACTTAGGCATTTTATCAAATACTTGGTGGGAATAAAGCTTCATAATCCTTATTAATAGTGTCTCTACACCCAATAACCCATTCTCTTTCTCCTAGATAAATTCTAGAGTCTCAAATGGTTATAATCAACATTATTATTTATCACCCATAAGGTAAACAACACCCTTAACCAATAATAAACAATCAACACACCAAACCTATAACCATTCATGCTTTTCTATCAAACCCATCAACTCATATCTCATGAACTAGGGTCGATAATCATTAAACTAATGCTAGAATCAATTGGAGGGTGAAAACATTACCTCTTTGAAGTTCAATCCCCTTGAATTCGAGTTCTAGGGTTCCTTCTCTAAACAATGATGTCCTAATCGAATATCTAATGATATGGAGGGTTTACCCATGTTAATAAAATGTTGGAAAATTAAAATTAACTTAGAATCACCATTAGAACTTACCTTGGATGGTGGAGGGACCCTTAAGGAGTTAGGTTTTTGAGAGCTATCCTTTCTAGAGCAAGTTTTCATGTTTTGGGGCTGTGGGGGACGAAATAGGGCTTTAAAAGTGACTCCCCAAGTGCGCCCATGCGCACCTGTAGGCCTGACCACGCACCTGACCTCGGAAAATGGCATGAACACTGCCGCATGTTCGTGGCCACGCACTAGGCACATATATTGTGCACTGTTCTGTAAAAAATACATATATTTTTTCATAGAGATCCGTTTGGGATCCATAATATATTTTTAGAAATATATTTCAAAGGCCTACAACTTTCATGTTTCGAGTTTTCCCAGATGCCTTACACATTTTTCACTAAACCTCCTGCAAGACTGACCTTTCGTAAACTTCGTAGATTTTATCAAATCTTGTATACCTCACTCTTCGTCTTGATTCTAAAATAAATATTTCCAACCATAATCATACCAATAGAACTTCACATATCCAAAATATAATCTTACTACTCATTTAACACATTCATACCTAAGCTGAATTTATGGGGTGTTACATGGGTGGTGAATATGAATCTCCTTTTGAAGAAATATGTTTAGAATATGGAATTATTCATCAAACAAGGGCCCCTTACACGCCCCAATCCAATGGGATTGCGGAAAGAAAGAATCATTCATTACAGGAGATGATGAACACATTGTTGATAAGTTCTTGTTTGCCTCAGAACTTGTGGGGGTAAGCCATTCTTACGGCTAACCGGATACTAAATTGAGTACCCCATAGAAAAACACAATCCGTTCCATATGAAAAATAGAAAGGAAGGAAGCCCGACTTGAATTATTTTAAAGTGTGGGGGTGTTTGGAAAAAGTGCAAGTTCCTAAACCCAAAAGGGTAAAAATAGGACCGAAAACCGTTGATTGTATTTTCATAGGATATGCGGCCGATAGTAAAGCATATCGATTTCAAGTTCATAAATCAGAAAATCCCAACATTCATAATAATACAGTTATAGAATCAGATAAGTGCTGAGTTCTTTGAAAATATATATCCGTATAAAAAGGAATGTGAGTAGATTAAGGATCTAAACGACTTCGGGAAGAAACAAAAGAAAGTACTTTTAATCAGGAGGATCCAAGACGTAGTAAATGTCAAAGAACGTCTAATTCATTTGGACCAGATTTTGTGACTTTCTTATTGGAAAATGAGCCTTGAACATTTAAAGAAGCTATGTCTTCTTCGGAATCATTATTTTGGAAAGAGGCAGTCAATAGTAGAATCCATATTGCACAACCATACATGGGAATTGGTTGATCTTCCTCCTGGAAATATATTGTTGGGTTCTAAATGGATTTTTATGAGGAAAATGAAAGATGATGGCACTATTAATAAATATAAGGCAAGAATTATGGTCAAAGGGTATAGACAACGAGAAGGTCTTGACTATTTTGATACATACTCTCTAATTACAAGAATTACGTCCATATGAACGTTAGTAGCATTAGCTGCAGTTTATGGTCTTGAAATTCATCAAATGAGCATTAAGATGGCCTTCTTAGATGGAAATTTGGAGGAAGAAATCTACATGGAACAACCTGAAGGGTTTGTGGTTCCAGGTAAAGAAAAAAAGGTATGTAGACTTATTAAGTCCCTTTACGGACTAAAACAAGCACCCAAACAATGGCATGTGAAATTAGACCAAATAATGTTGTCAAATGGTTTTAAGATAAATGAATGTGATAAATGTGTGTACGCTAAAAATGTTCCAAATCACATATTCATTGTTTGCTTATATGTGGATGATATGATGATAATGAGTAATGACATTGCCAACATAAATGCGACTAAGCGTATGCTAACTAGCAAGTTTGATATGAAGGACTTGGGAGTTGCTGATTTAATTCTGGGGATTAAGATCCATAAGACTCTTCAAGGTCTGACATTGTCACAATCTCATTATATTAAGACATTACTTGGAAAATTCAAGCACTTAGATTTTAAAGTTGCAAAGATTCCAATTGACGTGAATCTTGCACTATTAAAGAACAAAGGCTAAAGCATATCACAATTGGATTATGCTCGTGTGTTGGGATGCTTAATGTATATCATGAATTGTACACGACCAAATATAGCTTGTGCTATAAGTACATTGAGTCGATACATGAGCAATCCAGGTCAATATCGTTGGATGGCAATGAAACGACTTTTGCAATATTTAGAACATACATAGGACTTTGCTTTGCACTATAGTAAATATCCTACGGTGATTGAGGGATACTAAAATGCAAATTGGATCATCGGTTCAACTGATTCTAAGTCCACAAATGGATATGTATTTAATATTGGTGGAGGAGAGGTATCTTGGAAGTCGTTCAANCATAGCTTTAGATAAAGCCGGTGAAGAAGCTGAATGGCTCCGAAATTTCTTGGAAGACATTCCATTTTGGCCCAAACCGTTGGCACCAATATGCATACATTGCGATAGTCAAGCGGCAATTGGAAGGGCTGAGAGAATTATGTATAACGGTAAATCTCGTCATATACGACGAAGACATAAAACCGTTAGGCAATTACTCTCTAGAGGAATTATCACGATTGACTATGTAAAGTCAAGTGATAATGTGTCGGATCCACTTACAAAAGTCCTAACTAGACAGATAGTTGAGAAATCATCGAGGGGAATGGGACAATGGCCGAGAACAAGTCATTGTGGCGGTAACTCTACCTAGAAGACTGGAGATCCCAAGATCTAGGTTCAAGGAGATCAAAAAAAGTCATTAATGACGGTTCAACATTGTCAACTAAAGTTTTAGTCCATTCTCGTGATGAGACATTGTTCAGTACCAAGGATAACGCATTAAGGCTTTTAATGATTTCTAAATTTGATATGGTGTATATCAAATAGTGTATCTAAGGGATGACACGTTTAGGAATCACCTATGTAAGTGTGAAGTGTTAGCCTCTTCAAGGAGAATTTTGTAAGGCCAGTTCTCTACGCACTTATGAAACCAGACAGTGTTCATGGCTGAAACGAACACAACAATGAGAACCAAAGACGATTAAGGAATGATTGTCTGAAAGTTCGACGGTTCAAAGATATCAAATTTACTGATTGACCGAGTATATCCGACATAAGTTCACTACGGAAAGTTCAAACGAAAACCTACTTATCCAGATGCGATTAATCCTTGCTTGAGAATCACACAGTTTTTCATGCATATTTTTGTGATATAGCCATTCCCGATTCATATGGGGGATTGTTGGGGTTTTTAAGCTTATTTTAGCTTAAAAGAGGGTGAATGGTAAATAGAGGAAAAATGATATATTTGATTTTCCCTCATTGACAAAGGGACATTGTCCCATATTGGAAGAGGAAAAGAATTTTGATGAGTATATATACAATTGCTCTTCTTCTAGCTCTTAAAGAGTTAAGAAGAAGGCAAGCCTCGCGCCGTCGTCGTCGCTCGCTCGCTCGGATCGGCTTCGGATTAGGATTAGGATTAAGATTTGGTCAAATGATCGATTGATTGATTAATCTTTTGGACCAAATTTATTTTCTAATAGTAAAAATTAACGTAATATATCCATTTTTGTACGGAAAATTAATATTAAATCCAAATTATCCATGTTTTGTAATGAAAAATTAATTTTCCTCCGCGTATTGAATTCCCATTTTAATTTGTATAAATGGCCATTTACGTTATAGACGTTTTACGTGAACAATCATAACTGACCTCTGAAGAGTTGCACCTCTTCGTTTGAACCCAACATGTTAGATATAAATAGCAGTTCATTCTCTCAGGGGTTGAATGAACGAAGTTCGATAGCATCACGTCAACTGAAGCAGATTTTTATCGAATATCCGGGGGTGATCTAGGCCGATGTACACAATTGGTACCAATCGAAGATCAGGGTCGAGGATGACCATTTAGGAGATCCTTCCACTTCTGCATATCGGAACAGGTCCGTAGCCTGAAATCAGAGGGACATCGATAGGGAACCTCGGTCGAACAAAGACCGATACCAACCATACATCGAAGATCTCAGGAACAATGATCCTGGACGTAATTGTCGAGCCCTCTTTCTCCCCTTACGCGCAGGGTCCGGGTTTCGACATGCTTTGGGACAACTCATTTTCTTTTGGGAAAGGGGTATGGAAATTGAAGAGTCGCCACCTAACGGATTTAAGGTGCGTTACGGCACCTAATGCAAGTAACTCATGAAACCGGTTTACATTACCAGAGATTGGGTAAGGGCTTGAAATTACCTTGAGGGGAAGGTGTTAGGCACCCCTCGAGTTCTACAACGGTGGGTCCCGCCAAACTCATTTTTGGTGAATTAGTCATTAAGCAAGTAAAACAGTTTAAGCACATATATGGATTACAAAAAAAATGGGAATAAATGGGTCCTAGATTTATTAGCCTATAGGATCACTTCTGTGCAATACCCTACCCTTTATTATGGCCCTGGAGGTGTTTAGGACCTCTAATTAAGACAGTACTAGACTCTCCTAAAGTGCTTAAAATGAGAAAATCTAAATGACAATTTTAAACAAGTCAGGTAAGGGAACAATTAAAGGGGGCTCACATTTACCTCCACAAATAAGCAGTCAATTGCACGTCTCAAACAATAGTATTTCAGATACTTTAAGAGTCCTAAAGCATGATATTTAGGTGAGCATGACAAACAAAATATATGCAACATCTTGTTAAAGCAAAGCAGTGGAGACCTAATCAGTTTGCCTACTGATTTTAGGGGTTGCTGAATCTGGGCAGTTCACAAGTAATTAAACAAAGCACAGTTTTACCATTTTGCAAGAGTTTGATTATCCTACAGGCTTGCCTAGGTGTGGATCCGAGATGTCCTATAAACGAGATATCTAATTGTCAATCAGGGTCATAATAGACTAATAAACAATTTTAAACAGGCAGTTCGTTCATTATGTCCTATAGGCATGTTGTCTAGGTGCTGAACATTACAGAACTGATTTTATATATTCATCTCTATAAACATGTTATCTAGGTGTTGGGACTGCTTTTAAACTTACTCTTATAGACATTGTTGCTACTGATTTTATGCGATATAGACACTGTATTTAGACGAGTGTAATAAAATTCCTAAAGCATGGTTTCTAATGCACACGAGAGAATGATCATGATTTTTAAACAGGGTTAATAGCACCCTAGTGACATGATTCTTAAGCAGACATGATGTATGCAGAAGTTTAGAAAGCAAAAGTTTTAGAACAAATGGTATGATGCCTATGAACATGTTTTCTAATGCACAAATGATCCTAAGAGAATGATTCCTAATGCTAGCAAATAGTTAGAGTAATCCTAAGAGCATGATTTCTACCCAATTGCCCCACCAAAATTATATGAAAATACCTCATCTTTTTTACTAATATTCCCAATATATGTTTATAAGAATTATTATTACGGACCATAAATGAATTACAGAAATAAGTAATGCTATACTATAGGGAGCCTGGATAGGCTCAAAGTGAACTTGGAAAACCAGGCCTTCAAACAATCCAAAGTACCATAACTCATAGTGTCCAATAAAGAGTATCCTGGTGTGTCAAAGTTCCCAAGGGCCTCAGGGACCCCGGGGAATGCTCACATCAAGACCCTTTTAAAGAAAAGTCATTTTTGTGCAGTGTGGAAGGGCCAGCCCCAGTGTGCCAGGGTTCGGAGGAATCTCATGGGTTCCTAGGTAGTACACACACTGGAGGGGCAAGATCCTATATATTCTAAGAAGAGGAGTGGGAGTGCTTGAAAGAGTAGGAATAGTTTTAATAAAACATATCAAAAGTGAAGCCAATTTAGAAGTGAGAATAGTTTAGAAGTGAAAATAGTTTGGGAGTGGAAATGGTTTAGAACTGAAAACATACTAGGAGTAAAAACAGCTTAGAAATATTCTAGAAAAGGTTCAATAAACAACAACAAGTAAGAAACACAGTCACAAGGTTTCACACAAAACTCCATATTGCTCAGACTCAACTCAGTTCATTAGTCAATCTTAGGTGAGCATATAGCATGCTGAGAACAAACAATTACACAAAAAGGGAACAGGGGTTGGGAACACAAGAATCCTGAATCAAGAACACATAGAAACAGGGTGTTAGGGAAACATGCTAGTCAGTAGAAGCATAGGGCAGACATGGGTATAATACTTACCAGGACATGCTGAGGTAGGGTCTTAAACAGGGAACACCTAAGTTCACCAGTCATGCATAACTATGGAAGTAAGCATACTGACTCAAGCAATAGACAGGGAAATATAGAAGTTTAATGTAAGAGGAGTCATGCTAATCAATTCACAGAGAGAACATGGTTTTAACTACACAGAATTGATCATATCAGTTGAAGTCAATTAGACAGAAAAATAGGAGTCCGAGACATCAAATTAAGCATGATGTCTTAAGGCAATAGATAGGGAAGATTGAACCTTAAACACATAAGTAAACATGTCGTAATAAACAGGAAAGACTGGAATTTGAATACATGAGTAAACATGTTGATTAGAGTGAAACCTAAACAAGAGTAAACATGCTGATTAAATCAATAAACAGGAAGAGTGAAACTTAAACAGGAGTAAACATGATGATTAAGGCAGTAACAGGAAACATAGAAGCTAAATACATAGTAGTTAACTAGTACATGAGAGACATGAGTGTAACAGAAGTACAACAATAGAGAGCACACAGATTTTAACTTCATAGTATAATGAATGACATTAGGAGTAGAAACATACCAGTTATGGAAAGAAAAAAAGAAGGTAAAGTAGGCAGGATTCAACAGTCTAGCCTTGGCTTTCAGCCGACTATACAAGAAATGAACACAAGTAGCAGAGAGAGAGATGAGTGAAGTTTTTTGTCTGTATATGTTTGAACTGTTGTTCATGTCTTGAAGAATCAATAATGAGAGTATATATAACACTTAGTAAGGTAAACAAATAAGGCAAGAATAATTAAGAATTCATAAACAGGGTAGCCCAAATAAATCAACCAGTTAATTGAGGGATTTAATCAATCAATCATACGGAAGATCGGGGAAAGACCCCTTAAGATATAGGAGTCAATTAACGGTACAAAATTAGGGCTTAAATAAGGCAGTAAATTGGTCCTATACCATATAGGAGTCAATCGATCCCCTTAAGCCAGATTGATAATCCAAATAAGGCAAGTATTACTAATAAAAGTCACAAATAAGAAAATAGGTAAGAATCCCAGAAAATACTGATTTTAACAGGAAAGAATCGTTCGAAACCTAAATAGAATCAGTCAATGTAACTGGTTCCCAGAATTAAACATAATAACGGGAAAAAAATGGAAGAAATCAATGTCCAAAACAGAAACAGTTAGGGTTTAGGCATACATACGAAAATCAATCAAACATGTAAAGAAATAATTAGATTAAACATTTGAAAGTTAGAAAACCCTTTTGGAGAGACTCAGGATGAACCCTAATTTCAGAAAAAGTAAATGGAATCGAAATAGCTAACCAAAACAGAAGATTTTTTTAGGGAAAGTACCAAATACACTCGAATCGTTTCAGATCTGCAAAGATCTAAACAAATTCAAGTAGTCGTAGAACTAGGGTTTTTCAAAAAATAACAGAGATGAGAGAAACTTGGTCAAAGCCATAGATTCGAACTAAATATAGGAGGAAATCAGTACTCTGAAACGAGAATGGCCCTAGACAGGCCAGTAAACAAATTTCAGGCAAGAAGATGTTGAATCTCCATGAGATTTTCTCAAGGATCCATGTAATCGAACAGCCAGGAAGCATAAACGGCTGCTAATGATCGGAGAATACTCAGAATCTCCATAGATATGAGCTTTTCGCCGGTGACGGCGATTAAGGTTAGGGGTAGGTCGAGAGAGAATGGAGAGGTTAGGGAAACCAATGATGGTAGAATGAGAGAATTAGAGGGGGGGGTTAGGGTTGGTTTAGAGATTAATATGGTAGGGTTTAATGTGGACCGTTGGTCTAAAAGATTAATAGCCACGATTTGATGGGGGTTTGGGTCGGGTAGCTGTGGATTGGGCTTAAGGTAAATTGGGCTGGTATTATTAAGGGGTTTGGGCTGGTATTTAAAGGGTTAGGTCCGAAAAGTTAAAGAATTAAAAGGTCTATTTGTTAAATATCCAATTAATTGATAAATATGATTTATAAAAATAATTAACATATTATATTAATGGTTTTCATGCATAGAAATGTTTTAAAATAATCACTCAATATTTTAAAAATGCAACAAGCTATTTTCTGGTAAAGTAATGTAATAATACATAGATGGGCTATAATTGCAAAGTTATTGCAATTGTAACCCAAAAATGTAAATGTGGCCGTTTGTGAAATAATTAGGCTTTGTGCTAAAATAGCAAAAGTAAATCGTAAAATTGTTATAAAATTATTTGTAGTGCAGTTAATGATTATTTATATAATAAAATACCGGGATAAATTAATTAGAAATCCTCAAAAATGCAGAAATTATGGGAAAATATAATTGATGCTAATGCATGATTTTGGAAGAATATATGCATTTTGAAAATATTATAGGGAAAAATTGGGTATCAACAGTTGCCCCTCTTTACCCAGGAAGGATGAAAGAGTTGTCGGGTAAAGATATGATGGCCAATATTGATTGAGAGATGGTTTGAGAGATTTAGGTTGCACTCTGGTTTCCAAGCTGCCTACATATCCCTAGTTTTTTCAAGAATCAGGTCGTGTGTAGTTCTGAATTCATCGGCGGAATATACCGACGAAGTTACCACAAGGACGGGCGCAAGATTTGGGATAGGTGAAAAGATTGTTGTCAAGTTTGAGATAGTGTGAGGGAACTGGAGCGGGATTGCTCCTGTTGGGGTAATGGTTACTCATCAGATCACCTGCAAGTAAAAATTTACTATGGGCATATATCTGTGCATGAATTTAAACATGATGCAAATTCCCTTCAGGCCATGAAAATCGTCTTTGGACGGTTGAGGATGACGTCCTTAGACCATGATGTCCTGGGCCATGAATTGTTCAGTGAGGGTTTCACAGGCCATGAGATGATGCTCTTGGGCCATGAAAATGGTGCCTCCGAACCATGACGCCTTTGAATAATGATATGCAAATTTGAGAGATCCTCAGGCCATGGCATGACGTCTTCCGACTATGAGGATGGTGCCTTCAGACTATGACGTCCTCGAAAAAATTGGTGATATTTCAGCCCATGATATGCAAAGACATGATTCTAGAAGCGACAAAACATGGCTTAGTCTTGTATGAATTTGAGGGCAGAGCTTAGCCCGAAAGAAGAGAATAGGTAATGCCAGAGAGACAGTGCTTAGTCTCGTGCAAGGTGAAGGAAATGCTTGGCCTTATGCAAATATGGAGGCAGGGCTTAGCCTCATGCAAGATTCGGGGCAGGGATTAGCCTCATGCAGAATTGAAGGTAGTGCTTAGCCTTATGCAGAATTGAAGGCAGTGCTTAGCCTTATGCAAATATGGAGCCAGGGCTTAGCCTCATGCAAGATTTGGGACAGGGCTTAGTCCCATGCAAAGAGAAGGAAATTCTTAGCCTTATGCAAATATAGAGGTAGGGCTTAGCCTCATGCAAGATTGAGACAGAGCTTAGTCTCATGCAAAGAGAAGGCAACGCTTAACCTTATGCAAATATGGAGGTAGGGCTTAGCCTCGTGCAATATTGAGACAGAGCTTAGTCTCATGCATATAAAAGGCAGTGCTTAGCCTTATACAAATATGAAGGCAGGCTTTAGCCTCATGCAAGATTGAGACAGAGCTTAGTCTCATGCAAATAAAAGGCAGTGCTTAGACTTATGAAAATATAGAGGCAGGGCTTAGCCTCATGCAAGATTTGGGACAGGGCTTAATCCTGTAACGACCCAAAATCCATAAGGTCGAGATGGCGCCGGACACCACTGTCAGGAAAGCCAATCATTAAATGGTTAAGTTAAATTTCCTGTTTTAGCATTTTTGAAATCATTACCTTTCACTTTATTACATAACAACTTAATAAAATCCGCTAAGTAAATTCGACAGTTTAATATTTCATTTTGATAAAATACACCCCAAACACACCCCAGAACCCGGTGTCACAAGTGCATGAGCAAATTCTAAGAATTTCACAAATACTACAAAGCTTGTCCGAAATACAAACTGGACAAGAAATTTAAAATGAAAATAAATACAATATGAGGGAGACTCTGTCAGCTGCGGATCACCTCCGGATGATGCAGCTCACCTAAGTCTCCAAACCAACCACATCGCTATGAAAGTACCTGTACAATAAAAATGCACAACAAGTGTAGCATGGGTACGAAAGCAACATGTACTCAGTAAGTATCCCGCCTAACCTCAGAGAGGTAGTGACGAGAGTTCGAATTTGACACTTGCTATAAGTCAACTTAGTATAATCAAGTGAGATGCTAAGCATGAGTATCATAGGAAAATTTAATAATAATCAGGGATAATAAATATCAACTTCTTTCACATTTAAAATATTAAATCTTCGTCATTTCAGTTGGAAATTTTACAACTTCTTAGGCCAGTAAACAGTAATAATTACACAAAATACGCAGTAATTATCATGCACAAGAAAATGCCGAGGGTCGAACGGCGCGAACCAACAATAATAAAACGTGCACTGCAGAGGGTCGAACGACCCGAACCATAGATGCATCTATCTGTCCCGCTCGCGAATCGAACATGCGACGCGGTTAACATAATACTAGGGCTACCCCTCTCGCGAATCATACCTGCGACTCGGGTCCCCCTATAAATATACATAAATACAGGGTCATCCTGCTCGCGAATCATACATGCGACTCAGGCACCCAAAGTTACACATATTCACACCAATAAAGCACATTTTTATCAGGAAAATTTGTTGTTCAATGAAGTGATAAAATTCTCCCTTTAATAAACATGAGAATAGTATTTAAAACCTTTCTGGAGATTTACTTGCCAATTTCGACAGGGTTCCAAACTCTATAGATTTATCTAAAACACAATTATCCAAGGAAGAATCAATTCTCCTTCTAGGTGATTAATAAAGTAAACTCTATCCTTCTTAGAGATTTAGATACTAATTGAAAGCATCAAATGATACTTTACTGACAAGGTCACAAGTATAACAAATAAAGCTTGCTAGTGGGTCCTAGACTACCCGGACATGGCATAATAGTAGCTACGCACAGACTCCCGTCACCTCGTGCGTACGTATCCCCCGCAAATAATATCATGTATTTATTTAGTTCACCTATGGGGACAATTCCCCCTCACAAAGTTAGAAAGGAGACTTACCTCGCTCCGAAATTCCATAACCGGCTTTCAAGCCCTTCCGACGACTCCAATGGATGCACAATGCCCCAAAACTATCCAAATAACGACAAACCAATGAAATTATACTCTAATATTTGTTAAAAATTCAAATTATATAAATTCCCATCTTTGCTCAAGGAATTGACCAAAATGCCCTCGGGCCCACGTGCCCGGATTTCGAAATTTCTCGAAGATAAATTCTACCCATAGCTTTACTAACTCAAATATACAATGTGCTCTAATTTTCATGCTCATATTCATGGTAAAATCCAAAAATATAAATTTCTAGGTTTTCCTCCAAAAATCCAAACTTCCTACTAATTTTCATGTCTAAATCCATATACGATCACATAATTAACTCAAAAATAGAAAGAAATCACTTACCTAGTGTTGCTTGGTGAAAATCCCTCCTTGAGCTCTCCAAAATCGTCCAAACCAAATGAAAGAAATGGGCCAAAACTCGTGTTTAAAACAATCTGCCCAGGCTTCATCGAGTTGTACCTTGCGCTGTGCAGGTTGTACATCCTATTACAATTTTTTCTTGTTCTACACCTTCTGTTAAAACGCCCATAACTCATTGTAGAAATATCCAAATGACAAACGATTTGAAGATTTAGAAACTAGACTCGAAGATATTTAATTGGATAGGTTGTACACCATATAAATCTTTATATATTCCGAGACATGAGCTTCTAAAGTCGGCTCGAAGCATCAGAAAATTCTATCGAAACTGCTCCACTAGCCATCTTCAATCGATCATAACTTTCTGATAAAATGTCCAAATCATGAATGGTTTAACTTTCTGGAAACTAGAATGCAAGGGTTACAACCTTTACGTTTTACAAACTTTCATATTCTTTATAGGTTTTGATATATACGCTTCCAAAGTTAGCTCTTCGATGCATCAGTTGCTGTCCAAAACAGATTTGCAGCAGAAATTTCAGCCGCTATTTTGGCCCGAAATCCATTCCGTTAGCCTTCCGAAATCCACCCGAGGCCCTCGGGAGCTTAACCAATTATACCAACATGTCCCAAAACATGATACGAACTCGCTCGAGGCCTCAAATCACATCAAACAACGTCGAAATCATGAATCGCACTCCAATTCAAGCTTTATGAACTTTGAAATTTCAAACTTCTACATCCGATGCCGAAACCTATCAAATCACTTCCCATTGACCCCAAATTTTGCACACAAGTCATATTCGATATTACGGACCTGCTCCAACTTTCGGAGTTGGAATCCGACCCCGATATCAAAAAGTCAAACTCTCGGTCAAACTTCTCAAAAACCTTCAAATTTCTATCTTTAGCCAAATGACTTCAAAATGACCTACGGACATCCGAATTCACATCTGATCGCGCTCCCAACTCCAGAATCACCATACAAAACTATTCCCAGACTCAGAATCCCAAACGGATATGTATAACACTGAAATGCCTTACATCCCAAATTTATGAAATTCTTCTAAAATGCTATCTTCCATAATATGCGCTGAAACGCTCCCGGGTTATCCAAAGCCCGATTCGGACATACGCCCAAGTCCGAAATCATCATACGAACCTTCTGGAACCTTCAAATTTTGATTCGGAGGTCGTTTACTCAAAATTCCAATCTTAGTTGATTCTTCCGATTTAAGGCTTCCGAATTGAGAATTTTGTTCCTAAATTGACTCCAAACTTCCTGAACTTTAGTTCCGACCATACCCACAAGTCATAATACTTGAAATAAAGTTGCTCATGACCTCCAACTGCTAAACGACGTGCTAGAGCTCAAAACGACCGGCCGGGTCGTTACATTCTCTCCCACTTAAACATATGTTCGCCCTCGAACGTGCCAAGAACTGCTCTGGAGTTATCTGAAATCACTGTTTAACACCTTGTGCACCTGCCCGTGCTACCACAACCCAGTTGAGCACATTCTCTTGATCAAATCTGAAGATATCCTCTTTTATCTATACAATAAGCTCAGAACCCAGTTCCAACACTTGAAATTCTCTGCCAGGCCCGTTTCTAATATATGAACATTGTACCAACTACCACACGAGGTACCAACTGCGTACCTTTACTGAATCAGCACCATGCACCGCATAATTCATCACCTAGCCACCATGACATTCCCTGAACCTTAACAACCAATATTCTACGAATCTGATGCTCCCAATGCACCTTATAATATAGATACATACATCCTGCTATAATTCTGACGATACCACCACAACAGAGAAGATGTGTAGAAATTCCTAACCAGCTGCAGAGTTAACCAAACATTGAGTCTCTCCTCTTGACTTAGATCCTCATCTCATTACGAACCAAATAAGGGTAATTGTCCTTTAATATATTCCGCATAACCTTATCCCACTAATCCCTGATCCAATAATCTCGTCTCACCCAGTATGAACTGTTCAGACACAAATCATCCCAGACATGACCAACAATCTCACACGATGCCACAATGCGCCAATAGGCCACAACTCGAACATGATACATAAAGAAATGACTCAGGAAGGGACTACTCAACTCACGCAACTAATATGAACTCTTCTCGGACAATAGAAAGTAAAACACAAGAAAAATAAATATAGGAACCTTACTCATCATCACACTGTTGCGACGTGCAACCCGATCCATATAACATACCCGTGGCGGCGTGCCACCCGATCCACATATGAAATTTACATAAGGATATACACGCCGAGCTAAGCTGCTCATTACCACAAAAATACTGAATACCGGTCACAAGCACGCTAAGTGCATTATACCATCATGTGGAGACTGATAAAGCCATATGCTACCAAAACTTAAGCACAACTGAGGTGCGATATATATATATATATATATATATATATATGTATATATATATATATGTGTATATATATATATATATATGTATATATATATACATACTCTGGACCTCAAGAGCTATCCTGCTCACATAACATCGCCACTAGGCGGGACCTCAACATATAAGAAATTATCAAACCGTTTCACAACTCACATGGCACAATCATAATATTACATGAATTTGACGAAGATGGAACAATCACCTGATATTCCAACACCCCCTCCTTGAGGAGCGCTATACTGAAATGAACACATCTACCTCACATGAAGTCCATAATCCTGTTTAAACCCATTCACACACTTCAAGCTGATTCTGCTCGCACCGAACTATGCTAATAGCTTTTACCTGGGTCCATATTAACCCACTTCCTCTCGTAACACGCAAGGACAACCATCATAGCCGAGACAAACACCCCACAATCCACAACCGAACGAACCGAACGCCCTCCAGGCATAAATTTTCAAACAACCAATATTACACTTGTTTATACTCAGTACAAATCTTTAATCCATTAAGTGACTACATGTCACACTCATACGATCATCCCGTGGTCATGCTCCCACGACCTTCCACACAAGGTAGCAAGTCTGCACATCCACCACTGGCCATACTAACGCTGTAAAACAAATCAAGAACCCATAACTAGGATGCAAAACCTCTTCCACCGAATATCGATCTCAGGTGATACTGAAGATAACACCAGCTTACTCTGGACTTTCAAATCACTTTTTCTTGCTCATCCGAGCTCATGACATCCTTGCCAACACTAAACTGAATCTTGATCCTTACTTCCAATTACGTACTGCTTACTGCACCTAACATGCCAATATGAGATTGCGCAAGAATTCCATCATAACTCCTGAACCACTAATAGGGTGAACACTTCATCATATAAAAACCTTTTACTTACCTCAATTCGAGATAACCACCACAACACACGAGTGAATTCCCACAATCACAATACATGCAAATCCTTAAGTAGTAGTCTATACCACCACAACACTTCGGGGTCCGCCCACCCATGACATGCCATAGTGCTTGAATGCTTCCAAATAAAATCTATTACGGCGACCGACAAGCCTCGCACATACCGCCACAAACCATACACTTAGCTCAATCACACCGAAGGAACTGATCACTGCCGTAAATGTGCCATTTCAACCATGGCTAATCAATCTATCTTCTTTTAATCATTCTTAACTGCCTCAGAAATAATAGTAACCCTATTCAACTCATAGCAACTCAATCCTCACTCATCCCGAGTGATCTTGATTCACAAGATCATGCTGCCTAAATCCCGCAACCTGTCTCATATCCTCCTGATAATCTTTCTACAACCCGGAGTTTATTTCTCTCACTCCTCCAATACTATCCTGCACACTGAAAATAACATATAACACTCCCAAAACCTAACCCTGGTCCAATAGGGCCAACTTTTGCAAATATTAATCAAATCCCATGCACAATTACCATTTTTACTCCTTTCCCCTTAGCTGAAATAACTTGCCAATACGCCGATAATCCATAACCTCATGAGATGATATTCATGAAACCCCATCACAGGCGGTGGGACTCTCCCACTTAGCCTGAAGCTACTCCTTGCATCATTCTGGACCCCACCGAAATCCTCTATCCTTTGCTGACATGATCTTTCTCAACCAATCTGTCAATTTCTTCTAAGTCCTCCTATTAGTATCCCATGAATACTTAAATTCTTTAGCATAATTCACATATTCGGCCTCCTACCGGATAGCCACTAGAATCCCTCGCAGACACCTGCCAACCACACAACCGCTAATCTACTCACAGGAGATAACCCACCTGTGGAAATCATCAACTGACACCTTCCAACGACGATGTAGTGCACACTCTCTACAACATCAATACCCCATCCTAAGCCCGTTCTCATTCACCGACTCTACAAGTCCGTCCGCTCCTCATGGACATCTACTAAATGCGCTACAATATCTTCAGATTCACCGCCATATTACATCTTTCTTCATCCCTAGCGACTTCTCTCTATTATATCCAACCTTCGCCGAAATAACCACATTTCAATTTAAGCCCGCGGACCTAATCACCGTCCACGAAAATCCTCAAACTCCAAACTTCTCCTCAAGATAGGCAGCTATCTTACCATTGAACTCATATGCTACACTGCCACTCTCCCACTTTAGTTAAACTTATTCCTTTAAGCAACTACCCGACTTCCGTCTCTCATGCCAGGAATTTTAGAGATTTAGCCGCCCCCTGACACTTCTCACATGTCTTCCTTCATCGCATGCTTCTCAATTGTGGCCTCAATTCAATATCATTCGTTGCAACACCTAAACCAACAGATCACCATACCTTCGACTCCATGGAGATCGTCTTTCTCAAGCTGCCTTCATTAGAAAGACTCATTTAATACTTGAACCACCGCACACCACAGTCTATGACAGCCACTTATTCAATACCACTTCACAACACTATGACCGAATGCAACCGAAGAACCATAACAGCGGCGACCTTAACACATTCTACTCGATCAAAGACGACGATATCACATCAAAAGTGAATACTCCACCTCGCTTGATAACACCAAGTCTTATCACTTTATCCCCAAGAATTGAACATTCATAGTCCAATTGCCCTTCCTCCGCCGGAACTAAAATACTGAAATCTCGAAATTACGCTCTGAGAAGACCTCCCTTCAAGTCATTCATTACCCCGACATATGGGAAAGCATTCTACCATCATATCAACACCGCGTGATAACCAATCGAAAACATTGTCACTACATGAGCATACTCAAGGCTCTCAGAAACATAGCTACTGAGCTGAAACAACATATTATCCTTCTGCAGGGCAACAACAATAGCCCCAACCAATTACGTATGGAAAACATCATACCCCCTATCCGTAGCACCATTTCAATTCCTCAAGTTCTTGATTCATAGCAAGCGCTTTGCGGCCCGTAAGATTTAGTAGGAAGAAACATAGGCATAAGCCTTAAAGGCATCGAATCACACGATGAGGAATCAAGAAGGGAAGTACTCCTAACAACCCTGTAGCCTCTCGAAGATAAGTACAGACGTCTTCGTACCGATCCGCAAGACTCTACTAGACTTGTTCATGATTCGTGAAACCTAAGGGAACCTAGGGCTCTGATACCAAGTTGTCACGACCCAAAATCCATAAGGTCGTGATGGTGTCGGACACCATTGTCAGGCAAGCCAATCATTAAATGGTTAAGTTAAATTTCCTGTTTTAGCATTTTTGAAAACATTACCTTTCACTTTATTACATAATAACTTAATAAAATCTGCTAAGTAAATACGACAGTTTAATATTCCATTTTATAAAATACACCCCAAACACAACCCAGAACCCGGTGTCACAAGTGCATGAGCAAATTCTAAGAATTTCACAAATACTATAAAGTTTGTCCGAAATACAAATTGGACGAGGAATTTAAAATGAAAACAAATACAATATGGGGAGACTCTGTCAGCTGCGGATCGCCTCCGGATGATGCAGCTCACCTAAGTCTCCAAACCAGCCACATTGCTATGAAAGTACCTGTGCAATAAAAATGCACAACAAGTGTAGCTTGAGTACGAAAACAACGTGTACTCAGTAAGTATCTCGCCTAACCCCAGAGAGGTAGTGACGAGAGTTCGAATTTGACACTTGCTATAAGTCAGTTTAGTATAATCAAGTGAGATGCTAAGCGTGAGTATCATAGGCACATTTAATAATAATTAGGGATAATAAATATCAACTTCTTTCACATTTAACACATTAAATCTTCGCCTTTCAGTTGGAAATTTTACAACTTCTTAGGCCAGTAAACAGTAATAATTACAGGAAATACGCAACAATTATCATGTGCAAGAAAATGCCGAGGGTCGAACGGCACGGACCAACAATAATAAAATGTGAACTGCCGAGGGTCGAACGGCCCGAACCATAGATGCATCTATATTCCCCGCTCGCAAATCGAACATGCGACGCGGTTAACATAATACTAGGGCTACCCCGCTCGCGAATCATACCTACGACTCGGGTCCCCGTATAAATATACATAAATACAGGGTAATCCTGCTCGCGAATCATACATGCGACTCAGGAACCCAAAGTTACACATATTCACACCAATAAACTACATTTTTATCAGGAAAATTTGCTGTTCAATGAAGTGATAAAATTCTCCCTTTAATAAACATGAGAATAGTATTTAAAACCTTTCTGGAGATTTACTTGCCAATTTCGACAGGGTTCCAAACTCTATAGATTTATCCAAAACACAATTATCCAAGGAAGAATCAATTCTCCTTCTAGGTGATTAAGAATAGTAAACTTTATCCTTCTCAGAGATTTAGATACTAATTGAAAGCATCAAATGATATTTTATTGACAAGGTCACAAGTACAACAAATAAAGCATGCTAGTGGGTCCTAGACTATCCGGACATGGCATAATAGTAGCTGCGCACAGACTCCCGTCACCTCGTGCGTATGTAGACCCCGCAAATAATAGTATGTATTTATTTAGTTCACCTATGGGGACAATTCCCCCTCGCAAAGTTAGAAAGGAGACTTACCTCGCTCCGAAATTCCATAACCGGCTTCCAAGCCCTTCCAACGACTCCAATGGATGCACAACGCCCCAAAACTATCCAAATAACAACAAACCAATGAAATTATACTCTAATATTTGTTAACAATTCAAATTATATAAATTCCCATCTCCGCTCAAGGAATTGACCAAAATGCCCTCGGGTCCACGTGCCCAGATTTCGAAATTTCTCGAAGATAAATTCTACCTATAGCTTTACTAACTCAAATATACAATTTGCTCTAATTTTCATGCTCAAATTCATGGTAAAATCTAAAAATACAATTTTTTAGGTTTCCTCCAAAAATCCCAATTTCCTACTAATTTCTATGTCTAAATCCATGCAAGATCGCATATTTAACTCAAAAATAGAAAGGAATCACTTACCTAGTGTTGCTTGGTTAAATCCCTCCTTGAGCTCTCCAAAATCGTCCAAACCAAATGAAATGGGCCAAAACTCGTGTTTAAAATAATCTTCCCAGGCTTCATCGAGTTGTACCTTGCGTTGTGCAGGTTGTACATCCTATTATAATTTTTCCTTATTGTACACCTTCTGTTAAAAAGCCCATAACTCCTTGTAGAAATATCCAAATGACAAATGGTTTGAATATTTTAAAACTATATTCGAAGACCTTTAATTTGATAGGCTGTACACCATATAACTCTTTATATATTCCGAGATATGAGCTTCTAAAGTCGGCTTCTTGCATCAGAAAATTCTGTCTAAACTGCTCCACCAACCATCTTCAATTGATTATAACTTTCTGATAAAATATCCAAAACATGAATGGTGTAACTTTATGGAAATTAGAATGCAAGGGTTACAAGTTTTATGTTTTGCAGATTTTCAGATTCCTTATAGATTTTGATATATACGCTTCCAAAGTTAGCTCTTCCATGCATCAGTTGCTGTCTAAAACAGATTTGCAGCAGAAATTTTAGCAGCTATTTTGGCCCAAAATCCATCCTGTTAGCCTTCCGAAATCCACCCGAGGCCCTCGGGAGCTTAACCAATTATACCAACATGTCCAAAAACATGATGCGAACTCGCTCGAGTCCTCAAATCACATCAAACAACGTCGAAATCATGAATCGCACTCCAATTCAAGCTTTATGAACTTTGAAATTTCAAACTTCTATATCCGATGCCGAAACCTATCAAATCATGTCCGATTGACCCCAAATTTTGCACACAAGTCATATTCGAAATTACGGACTTGATCCAACTTTTGGAATTGGAATCCGACCCCGATATCAAAAAGTCAAACTCTCGGTCAAACTTCTCAAAAATCTTCAAATTTCTATCTTTAGCCAAATGACTTCAAAATGACCTACGGACATCCGAATTCACATCTGATCGCGCTCCCAACTCCAGAATCACCATATGAAGCTATTCGCAGACTTAGAATCCCAAACGGACATCTATAACACTGAAATGCCTTACATCCCAAATTTATGAAATTCTTCTAAAATGCTATCTTCCATAATATGCGCTGAAATGCTCCCGGGTTATCCAAAGCCTGATTCGGACATACGTCCAAGTCCTAAATCATCATACGAACCTACTGGAACCTTCAAATCCTGATTCGGAGGTCATTTACTCAAAATTCCAGTCTTAGTTGATTCTTCCGACTTAAGGCTTCTTAATTGAGAATTTTCTTCCTAAATTGACTCCAAACTTCCTGTAATTCAGTTCCGACCACACCTACAAGTCATAATACTTGAAATAAAGCTACTCATGACCTCCAACATCTAAACGACGCGCTAGAGCTCAAAACGACCGATTGAGTCGTTACATATCCCATGCAAAGAGAACAAATAGTAGGTGATAACACAATATTTCTTAGCTGGAAGTGGATTCAGTATCGTTGTTGTTATGAAGGTTGTGATTTCAAGGCGTGCATATTCCTTGTTCCTGCATTCAAAGAAAAATTGTGAGTTCTGTAAGGGGGAGGTCAGTTCGTGCCTCCATCGGCTTGCTTGACTTGCTTTGCTCGGTCTAAAGATCCTGTTCAAATCATTGGGGGTAGCGGTTACTAAAAAAAGTTATTTCAAAAGCAAGCATGCGTAGTTTTCAAAGTCATAGTAAAAATATGTTTTTTAGAAAATTGGTTAGATGAACCAGTGACTGTGACATGATTCGAGGCATTGCGACTTCTCCTGCCGCAGAATTTTGAGGGCCCAGTTAGATGGACAAACATTTCTGACTGCTGTATATGCTGTGATCAGCTGAACTTGATTCAGAATTTTTCCTCAAAATTCTGTCCCAGTTTATGATGGTAGGGAAAATAAAATTTTTATTGAATTGTGATCGAACCCACAGGGCTACCTATGTATCCCCTATTAAACGGGAATCAGGTCGAGCGTTGTTCAATTACATCATATGCGGAAAACATAAATAGTTACACATAATATCGCTTTACTGCATCTGAATTGATTGGTTTTGGCCATACTTCTCCGTCCATTTCTGCGAGTATGAGGCTCCCCCTGTCAATACTATGTGAACCATGTAAGGACCTTGCCAGTTGGGAGAGAATTTCCCTTTGGCTTCATCCTGATACGGAAAGATCTTCTTCAACACCAGCTGCCCCGATGTAAGCTGTCTCGGCTTGACTGTTTTGTTAAAGGCTATGGACATCCTGTTCTGATAAAGTTGTCTGTGACATACCGCATTCATCCTTTTTCCGTCTATGAGGGCTAGCTTCTCATAACAACTCTTTATCCATTCTGCGTCATTGAGTTCAACTTCTTGTATGATCCTCAAGGAAGGAATCTCTACTTCGGCGGGTGTCGCGCCCCCTTTTTTTCCTCGCGGAATCGGGTTTATGACATTGGTTGGGACAACTCTTTCCTTTTGGGAAAGGGATTTGCATATTTTGAAGAGTCGCCACCTAACTATTTTAACGGTGCGTTAGGGCACCTAAGGGGTTCAATTACAACTACGTTGCTAACCAGAGATTTGGGTAAGAGCTCGAAATTATCCTAAGGGGAAGGTGTTAGGCACCCCTCAGGATCCACAAGTTTGGTTCCCGGCCAAATGGTTTCATGAATTTGTACAATTAGCAAACAACAAGTAAAGGCTCAAATAAAAGGGGATTTAAATCTTAAGCATGCAAATGTTTTAAAGAAACGGTAAAGAATATTAGCTTTTGAAAAGGAACTACGAGCTAGCATACAAAGGTGTCCTAGGTTTATAATAATATGGATCACATCAATGCAATAACCGGTAATCACTCCTCGAAGAGGGGCTACACGTGGTATTAGCGAACCTGTCATCATATCCATATTCTACCCTTCCCACCCCGTAAGGTTATTAAAACGAGTGTTGGTCTCGACCTCTATTGCATGCTGTTACCCGTCCCTTCCTATCAGTCCCGGAGGAAATTAGGACTCCTATCCTAAAGGAGGTGGTAGGCAGACCCTCAGGTTTTAAAGGTAAAATTCTAAGGCGACAGATAACAAAACAAGTAGGACGGCAGATAAAGGAAAGCATAAAAAATAAATAAAGGCTCAAATATTCCTCCACATACAGTACACATAAGCAGCATGTCTCATACACAATTAAGGTCCATATTAATCCTAAAGCATGGTATCTAGGTGATAACACAAAGACAGATTATTGCATAACTCAGAGAGGAAGTCTTAATCAGGCTTGCCTACTGGTTTTAAGCATGCTGACAATTAAACATGATCACAAAGACAATTCTGATTTTATCTTTTTTAAGTTAATTACCTAAGGCTTGCCTAAGTGTTGGGTAACATGCAACTGTTATTCAAATTTGTTAATGACTCTAGGTTTTTTATAGATAATAACATGCGATCTAGGTGTGAAGATGTACAAAGACTAATTACCAGTTGCTAAGAACAGGGGACTGTTCTGTGTTTATACTAAATGCAGTTAAATAGATACGATCCTATAGCATGATATCTAATGCAACATGATGCATAATAACTTAAACAGGATTTCTAAATGCACATAGAATCATAGCATTATGCACAGTTTCAGGAATAGCATAGGTGACAAATTTTCAACGGTTGTTTACCTAGAACATGATCTCTACGTGTATAGCATGATGAGACGTGATTACAACTTATTTATCCCAAGACAGTACTTCTAGTGAAATTTCAGAACATGGGAAGAATCACGCAATAGAAACTTATTTTATTGTTTACCCTATAGGCAGGATTTCTATACGTAGATGAGATGTTGAATACGCATACATCCTAAGTAGCATGATGTCTAATGCATGGCATGGTGTACCTAAACATGGTTGCTATCGCGCATAGAGAGATAATAAACCTAGAAACATGGTCTCTACCCTTAATTATACTACATCATGCATATCACCTACCCAATTTTCACTATCCGACCCCAGAGTTATTTACAATTAATTATTATAGGCCATTGAATACGAAGTACAAAACTGAAATAGAAGGAAAATAAGAAGTTAAATATAGGGAGCCTATAGAATGGGCTCAAGTCTCCAGGTCCTCAATGCCAGGTATTATTTCACAACCTACTCATAATCCGGGTGTGTCAGAGTTCCCTAAGGACCTCAAGGGCTCCCGGGCAGTGCTCACACCCAGATTTCATAGCCAAAATAGAGTAAGTGGATTGTGGAATGGCCAGCCTCTATTTGTCAAAGTTCAGAGGGAGCTCAAGGGTCCCACGACAATGCTCACATAGAAGGGGCAGAACCTAGATTTCTAAGAATATATGCGAGAGTGCTTTTTATTTTTTTAAAAGGGTTTAAGTAAGAAAACATTTTTGAGAAAGGGTAAGTAAGAAAAACAGTTTTGAAGAGGGAAACTTGATTGGAATAGAAGTTCAACATCACACAAAGGACCAGGGATAGTCCAACAATCACAAACAGGGGTAATGGGATTTGAGGGACAAATACAGAGCATGTGAGGCAAACATGTAGCAGGCAGACACACATATAGGCATGCAATCAGAAGCTCCTAAGGGTTAAGAGGATTAGGGGTACAGTAAAGTACTAGGTTATATTAACACCAAAACAACTAAGACCATGATTAAACTAATGTACCAGTCATAGTCATGGAGATTCACGTAAGAAACAGGTGCTAAGTATACAGAAACATACTGGTCATAAACAAGTAAAGCCTAACTTAACATGCAAAGGGGAGTTCAGGATCCTAGATACATGTTGAATAATAAGTAAAAGCAAATTAAAAACATACTGAATTACAACAGTGATAAAAACATGTTGGTTTGAGGACTGAAATCTAAATTAGAACATACCAGTGAAGTGAAGAAACAAGTAACACAAACAGGAAGTAGGAGATGCATAATAGTTAGCCTTGACTTGCAGCCGGCTAACTTAGAATAGTAGTAGCTAGCACGGAAGAGAGAGCAGAGAGTTTTTATTTGTGTGAGAGAGAGAGTTGAACATATCAGTTCGTCTTTGGAAAATAAGAGGCCTGGATATATATAGCTTTGAAAACAGTAGTAAATAAGGTGCAGATCAAAGTCAGACAACAATTAAGGGAATCAAAATCAATCAGTTTAAGTACTTCCTGTAATTAAGGGGTTAGCTTTCAAACGATAATGGACATGTGAAAAATAAGGAAAGATACCACATGGCTGACATATAATACATAAGAAAATATTTCAAACTAATACAAGTATAGATCAAGTAATTAGGCTAGGTACATAACATATTAATTAAGGAATGTCATAAGAATCTGCATAATCAACTACAAAAAATAAGGCAGGGAATGATGGAAATCCGCAAGAGACTCTCGAGTGAGGTTCAAATCTCAAGAAATTAGCACCAATTAGGGAAAGTATCACGTATGACTGGAATACCACACAGGGAAATAATTTCAGCATATAGAACAAGTAATTAGTCTAGGTTCAGAAAATCTAATTAAGGAAAGGTCTATAAGAATCGATTAACAGTAGAATCAATCAAATAAGGAAAGTGAATAACTCATGGGTCAAAATTAGTAATGTATTACCATAGGACATCAGTGAAGGACACTAATCCCAAGGAATCAGGGACTCGAATATGGACAACATCAGCTAAAGGAAGTCAACACGAATTAAATAGATAATGGTCAAGAAATCTGAAACCCTAGTAATCACAATAGAGTAAAATCATACGAAATTAGGGATTCACATGAATTACAGAGTAAACATTAATGTAAGCGGGAAAACAAGAAAATCAAAGACATAGATGAACACCATAGGGTAAATTTTTAGAGAATCATAAAGCTCATGAGACACAAGCACATATGCAAACATATTATCAGAGACAAAATCAGGAACTCAAGGTTTAGGACTAAAGACTAGGGTTTTAACACAACAACTCAGATAAGGAGAGAAACTTAAATAAATCGCTAAAACACAATAGAAATCCTAGGATAACACTGAAGAATCATAGGAAAATCGTTTTAAAAAGGGGTTATGAAACCCTAGTTTGAAGATGAAGAATCGTTTTAGGGAAAATGGAACAACCTTTGAAAACACAAAAAATGGCTCATAATATGCCAAGATATGTTACAGATCTAAGAAAATCAGAGACTAGTAATTAGAGTTTCACAGAGAAAACCCAAAGAGAAGGAGAAACGACTTAGAAACCACTGGTTCTAGCCGAAAATAACAGAATCACTAGGACGACCATGGATGACCGGAGAACGGCATGAACAGTCATGGGGTGAGGTGAACCCCTTCAGGATCTCCTAAGGACCTCCAGACAGTGATACCTTGGTGTAGGAGGGAGCCATGAAGCTAAGAGGAGTGAGGACCCATGATTTTTGGAAAGAGAGGTAGCCGGAGAAGACGAGCCATCTTCATCGGAGAAGAAGAGACTGGAAGTCTCTAGAAGAGACTAGAGAGAGAGAGAGAGAGTTAGAGAGATGAGGGATCGGTGAAAATGAGAGGGTTAGGGGGGGGAGGGGGGTTAGTCTAGGGTTTAATTAAGGTAATAGAAATCTGGGCCGTTGATCTAATTTGATCAATGACTCAGATTGGTTTGGGGTTGGGCCGGGTATGATATAGTCTGGGCTGGGGTGTTTTGGGCTAGTTTAATTGGGTGGGTTTGGGTTTAATTGGGGCTAGGATTTAAATAAAATGTGGCTAGCTGTTAAATACTCAATTAAAATGTTAAATGCTTAATTAAAATTAGTTAAAATAACTAATAATAAGAAGAATTAAATTGGTGATTAAGAAATAAAATAAAAATGGTTAATCAGTATTAAAAAATATAAATAACCAATTATTGGATAGAAATAGCATAAAATATATGGTTAGGCTATAACTACAAAATTATTGCAATTATAGCCAAAAGGTGCCAATTTGACCGATTGTGAAATAGTTTGATCTTACTAAGGCCAAAAATAATGTATTAAGTTAAGATATGTCTTTCAAATCATCTGTAATGCAATTTACAATTAATTATTAGAGATAAAAATATTGGATAAATTAGAAAGAAATTTATAAAAATATGAGAAAATTATGGAAAAATACCAATTGTTGTGGAACTTGATTTTGAAGGTATATATGAAAATTTAAAAATAATTTGAGGACATATTGGGTATCAATAACTGCCCCTCTTTACCCGGGAAGGATGGAAGAGTTGTCGGGTAAAGACATGATGGCCAATTTGACAGAGTGGAAATAGCTTGAAAGGTTCGGGCCGCACCCTGGTTTCTGAGCTGCCTACATATACCTAGTTTTACATGAATCAGGCCTTATGTAGTTTAGGAGCCATCGGCGAAGTATACCGATGATGTTTTATAAGGATGGACACAAAGTGTAAGGTTTGGTGAACGAGCGGCTTACGGGTTTGTTAGGAGAATTGGAGCGGGATCACTCCGACCAGGACAACTGCTGTTTGCCGGGTTACCTGCAAATGAGTAATACAAACATATCGTGCGTAATTTAAACATGATGCAAATTCCCGTTAGACTATGAATGCTGTCTTTGGACGGTTAAGGATGACTTCTTTAGACCATGATGTCCTGGGCCATGAATTTCTTGATGCAGGATTCGCAGGCCATGAAATGATGTTCTCGGGCCATGAAGATGGTGCCTCTGAACGATGACGCCTTTGGATAGGTTGGCGATATTTCATCCCATAAAGATGCAATAGCATGATGCTGACAAGACAGAGCTTAGTCCTGTGAATTAAAGGGGTAGAGCTTAGCCCAAAGGAAAGCGCAGTAAATAATGTTAGAGGCATCGGTTGCTTTTGAGAAGTAAATGGAGACATCGTTTAGTCTTGGAAGGCAGAAAGGTAGCCTTATGCAATATGCAAATGCAGATGGAGACAACGTTTAGTCTCGGAAGGCAGAAAGGTAACCTTATGCAATATGCGAATGCAGATGGAGACATCGTTTAGCCTCGGAAGACAGAAAGGTAGCCTTATGCAATATGCGAATGTAGATGGAGACAAAGTTTAGTCTCAGAAGGCAGAAAGGTATCCTTATGCAATATGCGAATGCAGATAGAGACAACATTTAGTCTCGGAAGGCAGAAAGGTATCCTTATGCAATATGCGAATGCAGATGGAGACAACGTTAAGTCTTGGAAGGCAGAAAGGTAGCCTTATGCAATATGCGAATGCAGATGGAGACATCGTTTAGTCTCGGAAGGTAGAAAGGTAGCCTTATGCAATATACGAATGTAAATGGAGACAACGTTTAGTCTCGGAAGGCAGAAAGGTAGCCTTATGCAATATTTAAGGAAAGACAACAGAAATTCTTAGCTGGTGTTAAATGGCGGTAGAGCATTTTGATAATGAAGCATCGTATGCTGATAATAAGTGTCGGCGTGACGAGTTTGAGGAACGATGTCTGTCCTTTGAGCGGATAATATGTTTCGGAGGTTTTTCAATTTTGTGCCTTCATCCAAAGAAAAATCGTGAGTTTTGTAAAGGGGAAAGGTTAGTTCGCATTCTTTCCGGCGCTGCTTGGCTCGTTTGCTTGATCATGATGATACTGTCTGTGTCATTGGGGTAGCGTTTGCTAAACAAGCTGCTTCAGAAAAAATAAATATGCATGATTTTGTAATAGTATAATATATAATCTAAAATAGTTTTAGATGAACCGACCACATGACAAGGCTTGAGACATTGCGACCTCCTCTGCTGCGGAATTTTGAGGGTCCTCTTCAAAATTCTGCCCCAGTTTGCTGGGTGGATGCCTCTGACTGCTGCCCGCACGCGATTAGCTGAACTTGCTTTAGAATTTTGAGGGTCCTCCTCAAAATTCTGCCCTCAGTTTGCTGGATGAATGCTTGTGGACTGCTACTCGCTTCGAAATTTTGAGGGCCCTCCTCAAAATTCTTCCCCAGTTTTCAATTGCGGGGAAAAATAAATTTTTATTGAATTGTGACCGAACCCATAGGGCTGCCTACGTATCCCCTCTTAAATGGGAATCAGGTCAGGTGTAGTTCAAATACTACCTGGAGAACTTTGGCGTTGATCTGCTTTGTAACTTCTTCTTTGATCTTCAAACTCATGTCGGGTTTGAACTTTCTGAGCTTTTGTTTCACTGTTGGACACATTGGATTGGTTGGCAGTTTGTGAGCCACAATAGACGTACTTAGGCCAACCATGTCATCATACGACCGTGCAAATACGTCCTCATACTCTCTTAGAAACTCTGTGTATTCTTTCTTTTCTGATGTTGTACGAGTCTCCTTGACATTTTTTGAATCCCCCAGGTTGGACTTAGGTTTGTTCTCAAAGTTCTCAACTTCTTTGAAAATCTCGTCAGGTATGTCATCTTTATCTGAATCAATGTCCGTTTTCTGCGTTGTCTCGTTGCATGTCACAGTCATCCATTCATCAAGACAAGTAATAGTAATATTGTATAAATAAAGTAATGAGAGAAAACAATAGCAATAAATATCGGATTCGTAAGAGAAATTTAGAAGATGCTTTGATAGCTTGAATAACTATTTTGAACATTGAAGATCTTTATTGTAGGAAAAGGAAAATCATTTAGTAAATAAAACAGTAAATAATGCTTGTTTTACCCTTGCTACCCCGAGGCTCGTCGGGCTTTGGTTGTCTTGATAGACCAGTTCTTGAGATATGTCCCCTTGATTACAGTCTATATGGAAGGGCCTTCCTCCCTCTCCTCCTCAAGAACAACATAGCAATCCATATGTTCGTCATCTAGGAACAAACTCCTCATTGCTGCAAGTGCTTCTTCCTCGTCTGAACCATAAATAGCGTCGGCCTGATTGAAAGTCTGCTCAAGATGAGGTATCGGCTGCTCCAAAGGGTAATAGGGACCGCGCCAAGGTGGAAACCAGTCGTTGAATTCCTGCCAAGTGTACTCATACCCCAGACCGAAAGTGGTGCCATGTTCCTTGAGCTTTATGGGCTTCGTGATCCCTTGGAGGTTCTTACCGAGCCCTTTGCCTGGCTCATATCCTCTCCAGTTCAGGATGCTCTCAATCTTGCTGTCCCACCTCTTGTCCTTGTCGATAACATTGACCCGTTCAATGTGGTGGTAAGTTACTCCGCCTATCTTCCCTTTCCCGTCAATCACCGGAATAGTTTGACGACTATAAATGGGGTTGCTACCGTCACCATGAATAATCACCTCTTGGTGGTTCTACTCGAATTTTACCTCTTGATGTAGCGTTGACGCTACGGCTCCAGCAGCATGAATCCAGGGTCGTCCCAACAACAGGTTGTAGGATGCTGGCACATCTATCACCTGGAAATCCACTTCGAACCAAGTCGGTCCCATCTACAGACATAGACTGATCCCCCCCATGGTGGACCTCTGAGAACCGTCGAAGGATTTCAAGTTGATCGCCCTATCCTTTATCTCATGTATCCCTTTACCCAATTTCTTGAGTGTTATCAACGGACAGATGTTACGATTGGAACCTCCATCAATCAAGATTCTTGTGATGAAATGATCTTCGCATTGCACGGTGATGTGCAGTGCTTTGTTGTGCCCCAATCCTTTAGGTGGTAGCTCGTCCTCATGAAAAGTGATTTTATGACTCTCCAGTACCTGGCCTACCATATTGGCCATTTCCCCACTAGTGATGTTGTTTGGCACATATGCTTCACTCAATACTTTCAACAAAGCATTTCTGTGTGTTTCGGAATTCTGCAGCAGAGAGAGGATGGAAAACATTGCCGGTGTCTTGTTCAGCTGGTCGATGGCTGAATACTCCTTAGCCTGTACCTTTCTCCAAAGGTCATCGGGACCTGTTTCGATAAGGGGAGGTCGGTTGGCAGCCTGCTTGCTTTACTCGGCCAGATGCTCAGGGGTGTAGACCCTACCAGTTCTCGTCATACCCTGTGCTGCGACTGCTTCCTCAGACCTGAACTTGACTTTCCTTCTCTCCTCGGTTGTGTAGTCCTAAGAGATAGCGTTTGAATAGAAGGGTGGCGTGGTTGATATTGCCACCGGAATTGGTGCGGCCATCCTTACTTCAAACGGAATGTGTGTTTCGGGTGGCAAGACTGCGACCTCGAATGGTGCCGGTGCATTTGCTGGAGATACAAACTCAACTTCAATTGGCACTGGTGACTTTGCAGGTGGCGCTGCTTCAAACTCAAATGGTATAGACATATTCACATCAGCATCCTCAGATGGTTAAATCTGGACTATGATCAGTTTGAGAGTGACTGCGGGTTTCTTTGGGTCATCGCCTTCTGCGATCAACCCGATTGACCCCTCGGGATCCTAATCATATTCTATTTCAATCATATGGATACCTCTACCCTTATGGTCTGGAAGAGGATTTCCGTGGACGTTTGGAGCGGGGTATTTTGCCACAATAATCTTGTTGTCAATGAGAGCTTGTATTTTGTCCTTCAGAGAGCGGTATTCTTCGATGGTGTGTCCTTTCATGCCGGAATGGTACGCACAGGATTTGTTTGGGTTAACCCACTGAGAAGGGTTCTCAGGGGTGGCAGCAGGGATAAGTGTGACTTAACCAGCAGCTTTGAGCTTATCATACAGCTGGTCAATGGACTCGGCTATGGTGGTGTATTTCTTTGGAGGGCGGCGATCAAAATTAGGACGAGGTCTAGGAAAGTTTTGACGTGCAGGGGGTGATTGGTAATGGGATGGCTGGGAATTATAAGTGTGGTAGACAGGAGCGGGTTGTGATCTGGCGAAGCAGGCTGATATGTGGGCGGTGGAGCTTGGTAGGAAGATGGTAGAGCTTGGTAATTTGGTGAGGGTGCTTGGTAATTCGGGGTTGGCTGGTATGTGAGTGGAGGTGTTGGATAAGTTTGGTATTTGAGTGGGGACTTGGCTCTTTGTGCAACCTTTACGGCTCCCACGTCTCTCTTCTTAGACACACTACCGGACTGTAAAGTCTTGTTAGTGGCTTGCAAGGCTTCAAAATTTGTAACCATACCGCTTTTAATACCTTCTTCAATCCGCTCACCCAATTTGATGATGTCAGAGAACTTGTGGCCTTCAACCATCATTAACCGTTCATAATACTGCGGGTCCTGAGCCCGGACAAACAACTAGTTCATCTGCTCTTCCTCTAGAGCAGGTCTGACTTTAGCGGATCCGGACCTCCAGCGAGTAGCATACTCGCGAAAGGTTTTTGTGGGTTTCTTCTTCAGATTTTGAATGTAGAACACATCTGGTGCATTCTCTGTGTTGAATCTAAACCTGTCCATAAAATCAGACGCCATGCTTACCTAGTTTGGCCATTTCTTAGGGTCTTGGATGATGTACCGAGACAGTGCGTCTCCCTTCAAACTCCTCATGAACAGCTTGATGCGGATTTTTTCATCCTTTCCTAGCCAACCAATTTGTCACAATAGGTCTTTAGATGGACTCTCAGATCACCAGTACCGTCAAACATTTCAAACTTTGGAGGTTTGTACCCCTCGGGTAGTTCGACATCAGGTTGGATAGAAAGGTCTTCATAATTCAACCCTTCAATTCCCTTGGTTCCTTCAATACCCTGGACTCGGTTCGTCAGTTTCCTAAGCTCCTCGGCCAGATTCCTGATATGTAAGTCCTTTTCGTCAGACTCGGATGCTTGTGGGATAGGTGAAGTTGAGTGGGTCATGGTTTCCACATGGATGGGATTGTTATAGGTGTGGAAATGGTCTTTTGTGGGGTTTTGAGGCTCTAAAATGAGTAGTGGAGTGTTATTCGAGGTGTGGCAAGCATTGCACCGCGTCGGGAGAGTTTGGTTCTTTGGGGGAGTGGCGTGATGGTGAGGTGCGGGATGATTTTGATGTCTTGGTATATTTTGTGGAGGTGCGGGGTTTTGAGAATTTAGAAGGTTGACGTCGGGGACGTTGAGGGAAAATGATAAGTTGGACAGATTCCGGACTTGATCGAGTTCCTCCTGAAATTTCAGCAATTTCTGTTCAAGTGGTGACATGTTCTCATGCAGGACCTGAATACCTCGGCCATCAGTGGCCTCTACCCGTTCAATCATATTCTCCTTTCTGGTGCTGCTGGACTCTTCCATCTTACTTTTGCCTTTGTTTTTCCCTTAGGAGGACTAGGAGGAGGAGTAGGTGGAGGGCCCTTGGATCTGGTGCGATAGGCTGATGAAGCCAGAATGCACGAACTAACCTTTGGGGAGGGGAGTAAGAAAAAATAAAAACAAAAGGTAACCAAGTCAGTGAGGATTATGAAAAGAAATATTGCAGTATTTAAACACATAATGCGAAAATGTAAAGCACGTCCTAAGTTGGGAACCTCTTTGTGCCCGAGGTAGGCCTAGCGACAAATTGATTTGGAGAACTTAAAATGCTAAATGCCTCATTTTATTGATAAGAAAAATAGACAAATCCCAAAACGATAGACGAAAAATAAAAGTCACTAATGGCCATTGGCCTTATTACATTGATAGAAAAATAAAGACACTCCTATCTACTTGGTCCCATAAGGACCTTCCCCAGACTCGGCATTCTTGCTTTCCTTGTACAGTTTTCCTAGCTCGCGAAGTCCCAGCAACAGGTAGGTTCTAGCTAGGTATCCCCCTGCAGCTCCCTTAGCCTTTTGACAATCTTCAACTCTTTTGATGAACTTTTCTTCCAGCTCGATTATACCTCGTTCCAAGTACCCCAGCCTCTTGTTGGCGTTGATAGCCATGTCTTTCCATTCCTTGATCAGTTTTTTGTTGGACTCATGTATCTTGTAGTGGTCATCCTCACTTTCCTGAATCCTTTTGCGCAATTGCTTGTACTTGACTTGTGCCTCAGCCCTTTCATCTATAACCCTGTGACCTCGGACGTACCCCGGCTTGCTCTGACCACCCAGATCCTCTTCTAACCAACCAAGATAGAAAGAGGTACAACCGACATGATACCTGTCTGGCTCGATGGTGTCTTTCTCAAGTATAACCTTGCAGTGCCACAGGTGTTGAGCTTGGCACTTGTGAGGACTGTCATTATTTTGAAAGTCAGCTTGAAGATGGCACATCTTCTCGACCCTAGGGATGACTTGCTTCCTTACTTCTTGCCTCATAACTCGAAGAGGGACGTAAGGGTATGTCCCCCTTAGACCAATCGGTATCAGAAATGATGCGTCTTGGGATCGAATGATGAACTCATCCGTTGGAAACCATTCAAACATCCATTGAACCTGTTCTTTAGTCAAGTTATCAAAAAGCTCAACCCATCCCTCAGCATTTTCAGGCTGAGCGAACATGTCAGGGATATAATTCATTCGCTTTGGGTGATGAAAAGCGATGTGGTCATCCCATATTCTGCGGTGAATGTCTTGTCGGTATTCGCCTCTTTGGAGATGTTCCATGAGCTAGAGTTGAAGTAATAAATTGCAACCTTCGAAATGCTTTGCTCCTTGTTGACACCTTTCTAAGGCCCAATATATGTCTGCAACGATCATGGGCACAATGCTCAAGTCTTGCCCATCTACCCCTTCCATTATGGTCTTAGTTACCATGGCTAGCCTGGTAGGATCCTTTCCTTCTTCATCGGGAACACGATCAAACCCAAAAAGCAAACCATAAACACGAACACTCGGCGATGGACGTGTCCCAGAGAGGTGATAGAAAACTCGTCATGGTAGGTACGGTATGATTTGCTGTAGCCATACATTCCGTACAAGTAGTCAAAAGGAATGTACAAATCCTCCAAACATACCAATTCAGCGTCTTTTTTCAGACCCATCATTTTGAGGAAACTTTTTCCTGTGCGGTACTCAAGCATCAACAACCCCGAAGTTTCCCATACTAGGTTAGCCAACCCTCCTATATCTTCTATCAAAGGCGCCATTTCGATGTTCCCAAAGCGGAACACTGACCTTTCACGATCCCAGAATAGGGTAGCAGCCTCTATTATCGTTTTGTTAGGATGGATTTCCAGGAGAGACGGTAAACTACCCAAGTGTTTCCTGACGATAGCTTTGTCGCTAGAGTGCAGTCGTGCAGATCCTCCCACCAACTCAACAGTCTTGGGTAGATATTGGATACCATGCCGAATCTGGGGACTTCGTGCCTCATTTTTTTTGCAAAGCAAATAAAGTTAGGCCCTTACCCCCACCAGACTCGACTATTTATCGTCAATAATTAGCAGGAAGCATTTAGTTCTCCAAATAAATGCACAGAACGTGAGGGCGTCCGTTTGGGTTTAGGGAAACCCGATGGACTTTTGGATAAGTCTATCTTAAAAGCTATCGTGCGGACGACACTTTAGCTTGACTAGGTTTGACCATGATGCATGCAATAGTGCAACAGAGTAAGGTTTCTATGGGGTTTTAGACCAGTACCCTTGAGCGGACAACACAAAGGGGAAAGGCACGGAACCATCGACTGCACCGCTGATCGACTAGTTTTACCGCAAATAAGCCTTTCCGAATTTAGTGGGTGATAATATAGGAAGGGCACAACCACTCATCAAGCATTGCTATAGTATTTTGTTTGGCACGAGTGGAGTATGCATGTTGAGCATGATTTATGCAATAATAAGTATTAAAACAAGTTGTCACGTATTTTCACGTTAAAGAAAGCGGTAACAATGGTAGTAATGATTCAAAGTAGTTACAAAAGGAAACAAAGAGACATGCCAGTTTCGTTTTTGAAAAAAAGTAAATACCCGAAGTAAACAATTAATTGCATGTAAAGGGAATAGGAAAGGGTGAAAGTATTTAAAATAAAGGCACAAATTCACGAAACAATTTGAAATGGTAAAAGCCTGGATATCCCCAGCAGAGTCGCCATGCTGTCGCGCCCCCTTTTTTTCCTCGCGGAATCGGGTTTATGACATTGGTTGGGACAACTCTTACCTTTTGGGAAAGGGATTAGCATATTTTGAAGAGTCGCCACCTACCGATTTTAACGGTGCGTTAGGGCACCTAAGGGGTTAAATTACAACTACGTTACTAACCAGATATTTGGGTAAGGGCTCAAAATTATCCTAAGGGGAAGGTGTTAGGCACCCCTCATGATCCACAAGTGTGGTTCCCGGCCAAATGGTTTCGTGAATTTGTACAATTAGCAAACAACAAGTAAAGGCTCAAATAAAAGGGGATTTAAGTCTTAAGCATGCAGATGTTTTAAAGAAATGGTAAAGAATATTAGCTTTTGAAAAGGAACTACGAGCTAGAATATAAAGGTGTCCCAGGTTTATAATAATATGGATCACATCAATGCAACATCCGGTAATCACTCCTCGAAGAGGGGCTACACGTAGTATTAGCGCACCGGTCATCATATCCATATTCTACCCTTCCCACCCGTAAGGTTATTAAAATGAGTGTTGGTCTCGACCTCTATTGCATGTTGTTACCCGTCCCTTCCTATCGGTCCCGGAGGAAATTAGGACTCCTATCCTAAAAGAGGTGGTAGGCAGACCCTCAGGTTTTAAAGATAAAATTCTAAGGCGACAGATAACAAAACAAGTAGGACTGCAGATAAAGGAAAGCATAGAAAACAGATAAAGGCTCAAATATTCCTCCACACACAGTACACATAAGCAGCATGTCTCATACACATTAAGGTCCATATTAATCCTAAAGCATGGTATCTAGGTGATAACACAAAGGCAGATTATTGCATAACTCAGAGAGGAAGTCTTAATTAGGCTTGCCTACTGGTTTTAAGCATGCTGACAGTTAAACATGACCACAAAGACAATTCTGATTTTATCTTTTTTAAGTTAATTACCTAAGGCTTGCCTAAGTGTTGGATAACATGCAACAGTTATTCAGATTTGTTAATGACTCTAGGTTGCTTATAGCTAATAACATGCGATTCTAGGTGTGAAGATGTACAAAGACTAATTACCAGTTGCTGAGAACAGGGGACTGTTATGTGTTTAGACTAAATGCAATTAAATAGATACGATCCTATAGCATGATATCTAATGCAGCATGATGCATAATAACTTAAACAGGATTTCTAAATGCACATAGAATCATAGCATTATGCACAGTTTCAGGAATAACATAGGTGACAGATTTTCAACGGTTGTTTACCTAGAACAGTATCTCTACGTGTATAGCATGATGAGACATGATTACAACTTATTTATCCTAAGACAGTACTTCTAGTGAAATTTCAGAATATGCACAGAATCACGCAATAGTAACTTATTTTATTGTTTACCCTATAGGCAGGATTTCTAAGCATAGATGAGATGTTAATACACATACATCCTAAGTAGCATGATATCTAATGCATGGCATGGTGTACCTAAAAATGGTTGCTATTGCGCATAGAGAGATTCTAAACCTAGGAACATGGTCTCTACCCTTAATTATACTACAACATGCATATCACCTACCTATTTTTCACTATCCGACCCCAGAGTTGTTTACAATTAATTATTACAGGCCATTGAATACGAATTACACAACTGAAATAGAAGAAAAATAAGAAGTTAACTAGAGGGAGCCTACAAAATAGGCTCAAATTTCCAGGTCCTCAATGCCAGGTATTATTTCACAACCTTCTCATAATCCGGGTGTGTCAGAGTTCCCTAAGGACCTCAAGGGCTCCCAGGCAGTGCTTACACCCAGATTTCATAGCCAAAATAGAGTAAGAGCAGTGTGGAATGGCCCGCCTCTATGTGTCAAAGTTCATAGGGAGCTCAAGGGTCCCAAGGCAATGCTCATACAAAAGGGGCAGAACCTAGATTTCTAAGAGTATATGTGAGAGTGCTTTTTATTTTTTTAAAAGGGTTTAAGTAAAAAAATAGTTTTGAGAAAGGGTAAGTAAGAAAAACAGTTTTGAAGGGGGAAACTTGATTGGAATAGAAGTTCAACATCACACAAAGGACCATGGATAGTTCAACAATCACAAACAGGGGTAATGGGATTTGAGGGAAAAATACAGAGCATGTGAGGGCAAACATGTAGTAGGCAGACACACATATAGGCATGCAATCAGAAGCTCCTAAGGGTTCAGAGGATTAGGGGTACAGTAAAGTACTAGGTTAGATTTACTCCAAAACAACTAAGACCATGATTAAACTAATGTACCAGTCATAGTCATGGAGATTCACGTAAGAAGCAGGTGTTAAGTATACAGAAACATGCTGGTCATAAACAAGTAAAGCCTAACTTAACATGCAAAGGGGAGTTCAGGATCCTAGATACATGTTGAATAATAAGTAAAAGCAAATTAGAAACATACTGAATTACAACAGTGATAGAAACATGTTGGCTTGAGGAATGAAATCTAAATTAGAACATACTAGTAAAGTGAAGAAAGCAGTAACACAAATAGGAAGTAGGAGATGCACAATAGTTAGCCTTGACTTGCAGCCGGCTACTTTAGAATAGTAGTAGCTAGCACGGAAGAGAGAGCAGAGAGTTTTTATTTGTGTGATAGAGACATTTGAACAGATCAGTTTGTCTTTTGAAAATAAGAGGCCTGGTATATATATCTTTGAAAACAGTAGTAAATAAGGTGAAGATCAAAGTCAGACAACAATTAATGGAATCAGAATCAATCAGTTTAAGTACTTCCTATAATTAAGGAGTTAACTTTCAAACGGTAATGGAAAATGAGAGACTAGTAACTAGGGTTTCACAGAGACAACCCAAAGAGAAGGAGAAACGACTTAGAAACCACTGATTCTAGTCGAAAATAACAGAATCTTACTCGGACGGCCATGGATGGCCGGAGAACGGCATGAACAGTCATGGGGTGAGGTGAACCGCTTCAGGATCTCCTAAGGACCTCCAGACAGTGATACCTTGGTGTAGGAGGGAGCCATGAAGCTAAGAGGAGTGAGGACCCATGATTTCCGGCAAGAGAGGTAGCCGGAGAAGACGAGCCATCTTCATCGGAGAAGAAGAGACTGGAAGTCTCTAGAAGAGACTGGAGAGAGAGAGAGAGAGAGTTAGAGAGATGAGGGACCAGTGAGAATGAGAGGGGTCGGGGGTAGGGGGTTAGTCTAGGGTTTAATTAAGGTAATAAAAATCTGGGTCGTTAATCTAATTTGATCAACGACTCAGATTGGTTTGGGGTTGGGCCGGGTATGACATGGTATGGGCTAGGGTGTTTTGGGATAGTTTAGTTGGGTGGGTTTGGGTTTAATTGGGGCTAGGATTTAAATAATATGTGGCTAGCTGTTAAATACTCAATTAAAATGTTAAATGCTTAACTAAAATTAGTTAAAATAATTAATAATCAGAAGAATGAATTGGAGATTAAGAAATAAAATAAAAAAGGTTAATCAGTATTAAAAAATATAAATGACCAATTATTGGATAGAAATAGCATAAAAATATATGGTTAGGCTATAACTGCAAAATTATTGCAATTGTAGCCAAAAGGTGCCAATTTGACCGATTGTGAAATAATTTGATCTTACCAAGGCTAAAAATAATGTATTAAGTCAAGATATCTCATTGAAATCATTTGTAATGCAATTTATAATTAATTATTAGAGATAAAAATACTGGATAAATTAGAAATAAATTTATAAAAATAAGAGAAAATTATGGAAAAATATCAATTGTTATGGAACTTGATTTTGAAGGTATATGTAGGTTGATTTCCCAATGCACACGCAAGTGTACGTGGTCGACAAGTAATATAGGAATTGAA
>ML326473.1:27804-62753 GCA_005239505.1 Nicotiana paniculata | reverse complement strand
ATTCCCTAGGAAAATTTGATTCCAGAAGTGATGAGGGAGTATTCTTGGGATATTCATCACATATCAAAGCTTATAAAGTGTGTAATAAAAGAACTATGTGTGCATAAGAAAGTGTACATGTTGTCTTTGATGAAACTAATGCTCTTGCTGAGAGACAGGAACCAGAAGATGAGGAGCTTTGAATGGTGAGAAGCAGTAAAAACATTGAAGCAAACATGGAAGATGGAATAGGTGATGGACCAGGTCCAACCACCCCAAGTAACACGACATGGGGAACTCAACATATGAACCTTGGCCTGATCCTATTCAACAACAACAAGACACCATGGGACTATCCAGAAGTGAACAGTTGGCTCTCAAACCACACAGATATCAGAGTTCTCACCCTCTTGAGAACATCATAACAGATCTAATGTCTGGAATCAAAACAAGATCCTCTTTGAAAAATCTGTGTGCGTTTAATGCCTTTCTATCCTTGATTGAACCAAATAACATTGGTGAATCCCTACAGGATGTTGACTGGGTAAATGCCATGCAAGAAGAGCTGAATCAATTTGAAAGAAGTCAAGTGTGGCACTTGGTACCCAGACCACTAGACAGATCAGTGATTGGCACAAAGTGGGTCTTCAGGAACAAGCTTGATGAGGATGGAATTGTTACAAGAAACAAGGCTAGACTGGTTATTCAAGGATACAGTCAAGAAGAGGGAATTGACTATGATGAGACCTTTGTCCCTGTGGCAAGACTGAAGGCAATCAGACTTCTTATAACATTTGTTGCACACATGGAATTCACTCTCCATCAGATGGATGTTAAGAGTGCCTTCCTCAATGGCTATCTGAAGGAAGATGTATTTGTCAGACAACCTCCAGGTTTTGAAATCAAGGAGTCACCGGACCATGTATACAAACTTGACAAGGCTCTTTATGGTCTTAAACAAGCACCAAGAGCATGGTATGAGCGTCTATCAAAATTTCTGCTAGAACATGGATACGAAAGAGGTAAAATTGACAGCACCTTGTTCTTAAAGGAAAAAGGTAAAGAACTCTTGGTTGTGCAAATATATGTGGATGATATCATATTTGGGGCGACTTCTGAAAAATTGAGTAAGGAGTTTGCTATACTTATGGGGAGTGAGTTTGAGATGAGTATGATGGGTGAGCTAAACTTCTTCTTAGGCTTGCAAATCAAGCAAAACTCAAATGGAATGATGATCCATCAACAAAAGTATGTGAAAGAATTGCTCAAGAAATTTAAAATGGAAGATTCAAAGGAAATAAACACCCCCATAGCCACAACTACAAATTAGATGTGGATGAACCTGGTTCATCCATTGATCAGAAGCTATACAGAGGGATGCTCGGGTCTCTATTATATCTCACTGCCAGCAGACCTGATATTGTGTTCAGTTTAGGACTGTGTGCTAGGTTTCAGGCAAATCCAAAGGATTCCCACCTAACTATAGTGAAGAGAATTTTGAGATATCTGAAAGGCACCACTGATTTGTGCCTTTGGTATCCTAAAGGTAGTAATTTCGACCTTGTACGATATGCTGATGCTGATTATGCAGGTTTTCTGGTTGACAGGAAAAGTACTTCAGGCATGGCTCACTTTTTGGGCTCCTGCCTTGTGTCTTGGGCTACCAAGAAAGAAAATTCAGTAGCCTTGTCTACTGCTGAGGCTGAATATGTGGTTGGAGCCTCATAGTGTGCTCAGTTGCTGTGGATCAAGCAACAACTCATGGACTTTGGTATAGAGGTTGGATGCATTCCTATTTTCTGTGACAACTCTAGTGCAATAAGCATGACGAAGAACCTCGTTCATCATAAAAGAACTAAGCACATAGATGTTAGACACCATTTCCTAAGGGATAACTATAAAAAGGAATGATCTCAATCGAATTTTGTGCTACTGACCAACAAATTGCAGATATCTTTACTAAAGCACTAAGTAGGGAGAATTTTGAGAGAACTCGACTTGAATTAAGGATGATTAAGATCACTTAATTGAAATTTTTTTTTTGGCTAGAAACACTAACTTAGATAATTGACCAGACTAATCATTGCTCAACATCATGACTTTACTTTCATACTCTCTTTACATGTATTAATATGATTCCCTGGTTGATAATGATGTTTCTCTATCTTTGTAAATTGAGGCAAATTAAAGACTTTAACACGATGAACCTGGTTCATCCCTGCTGGTTCATCTGACTGACAAGGTACGTGCTCATCTCCATACAATTATTAAATTAATTATAGTCACACATGAGTAGGATTCTATCTATATTTGGTTCATTTAAAATTCTTTGTACTAATCCCTAAATCAACCCGTTCCAAGAAGTCCCATCGGTACTCAATTAGCCTAGAGGTAGGGAACTCTTAACAGTCTAATCAATGACATTCCTACAACTATTAGACTCCCACTTGAATAAATATTCTGCCCGTTGTATAATTAATAGCCACATCTTATAAAAGGGCCATCATTACCTCCCTTCTCAATAACATAATAAGTCGAACCAAGATCATTATTCTTCTAACCAAAACTGATCATCTCTTTACTTCCAAAAATACAGAACAATGTCTTTACCACCCCCTGCTTCATCTTCCTACACAAATTCTAATCATGAGGAAGAAAATTCCAGTCCTAATTCTACTTAAGTTTACAGTTCACATTAACCAAACCAATCTTCATCACCCCAAAACCCTCCAGTTCTTGAACCCACTCCTGAACCCTCCAGCCCCCATGGCACGAAGATTAAAAGTTTTGGCCAGAAAATCACTTGCTTCTGGCTCTCGTGCAAAATTCTTGGAGGAAATTCTTAAATCTAGCGATGTTCATATGTCTGAATCTTCAAGTGAAATCTTCAAATCCGCGAATGAGGATGAAGCACCAGGTTCATCCAGTTCTGAGCAAGGTAATCTTGAAGTTGAATCTGAAATTACTACTACTGAAAACAGGTTTGTGTTGCTTGGGTCAGTTGTTGATGTAGAAGTGCCAGATAGGCAAAGAAAACTGGGAAAAATTCTTGAGAGAGGGAGAAGGAGGTTTTGTAAGGGGATCTAGGGAGGATGGTGCCACGTTGGCTATTTGTGGCTTCACTCCTGGGATAAATGAAAAAGAAGTCACAAATTTAGGGGGAAGTATTGTTGGGGAGGCAGCAATAGGTTTAGAGAACCTACAAAAATTAATAGATGAACCCGGTTCATCTGTCGAGGAGACTTTGGCTGAGATGTTGAGGAAGATGGGGGAGTCCTACAATCCCAAGAGGAAAAGAACTTCAAAATCGAAGAAGGCTACTACCCCAAAGAAAAGAAAAGTTTCAATATCTGCTGATGTCTCTGCCACTAAGGTTCGTGCTACAAGAAGTACTGTTCGATAAGGAGAAGAGGAATTAGAAAGGGCTCTGAGAGAGAGCAAGAAAAAGAAAACTGCCAAGGGAAAGGAAAAGTTAGGAGAGCCTATTGAGGCTGTTGATTTTGATGATGAAACGATGGACCTGGTCCATCATGAGGAGCGGACGACTCCAGTTGTGGTTGAGACACCCAAGCCCAAGAAGGATAAGGCTTCTTCAAAGAAGCCAGCTTCTGTGTCTGCCACACCCTCAAGCACAGCTAAAAGGACCAGGTCCAAGGCCAAGAAAGTGAAAGTTGTTGAAGAAGAAAGTGAATGGAGTGGAGGAGAAAAGGAAATCTCTGGTGAGCAATCTGACAAACTCACCATGTTTGGCAAGCGTACTATTCTAAAAGGAAAGATGGTGAGAGATCTGGAAGAATCAGGAATGATCTTTTTGTTGAATGCTCTAGATGTGCAGGGATGGAAGGACTTGGTCCTTCACCTGGAAGGAAGGCTGGTAAGGAATGAACTGGTGGATTTTATGGACAATGCAAGTGTGAAAGATGGCAGGGTAACCTCCACAGTCAAGGGGATTCAGATCACATTTGATGCAAAGGAGCTGGGAGAGATTCTGAATATCCATGCTGAGGGACATGACGATTACACTAGGCAAAGATGGCCCAGTCTCGATGGAATGACCTCAGCTATCAACATCACCAGATTCTTTTGTGAAAATGAGAAGGAACTTGAGCCAAGGCCAGTGTTCAAAAGTGAAATGCAGCCCCAGAACAAGCTACTCTTCAAATTTGTGATTAAGTTTCTGCTGCCAAGACAAGGGCGTAGACACATTGCCAGTTACATGGACTTAACACTTATGGAGTGCCTGTACAGGGGAAAGTAGATTCATTGGCCAGCTTTCATCATCCAGATCTTGGACAGAGTTGTAAATGGACCCAAAGCACATGCTATTCCTTATGGATTTATTCTGACAGCTGTGCTTGCCCACTTTGCGGTTCCTGTGAAGAAAGCTGAGATGGCTACTGCTAAGGATTATTTTGGGAAGAACACTTTGCTGACATGTGATTATATTGTCAATGTTTCTGAGGATGAACCTGGTTCATCTAGGAAGCAGTCAGTCAATAGTAAAGTCAGGTCATTGGTGCAGGAAGGAGAGATAAAGGATGCGGAGATCCTTCGATTGAATTCTCGCCTTCATGAGGTTGAAGCTGAACGGGATGATCTTAGATCTGAACTAGTCAAGGAGAAGGAGAAAAATGAAGGTATTCTTCAACAAATGCTTTCTCTCCTTCAAGCAAAGACCCCAACCTCATCTGCCCCTTCCCATCCTTAGGAATTCCAAAGCTACCAAAACCCCTCTTTGACCAATTATTCTTTTTCTATTTTTGTTATTTTTGCTCATGGTAGTGACTGCTTTAGTTTTTTTGTATGGTGCTTGACTTGTGTACTAATCAATGAATTCTGTTGTTTTTGTTATTGACTTGTCTCAGTTTCTTAGATAACTTACATTTATTGGTTTCTTTTGATGATTAATCATGTTTGTACTTGCAGTTGCCTCAATGGCCATGAGTAATTATTAACAACTCTAGTAAGTTTATCATTTTGCAACTTTTCAATGATGCCAAAAGGAGGAAGATAGATATTTGCTTAGATATGTGTTTTTTCAAATTCAAAAATTGTGATATTTATAACCTAATGAACCTGGTTTCTCCATGATAAATGCTTAAAATCATACAAAGTGTTTGAAATTTATACAGGGTTAAGCATAGAGTTTGTCATCATCAAAAAGGGGGAATTTGTTGACCTAAGTCACTGCATGATTTTGAAGATTGACAAATGCCTACCCAGTTGAACCAGGTCCATCAGGGCAAACATCTCGAACGAACCAATTGGCACAAGAACCGTACATGCACATGAGATAAACGTGATATGTGAATTATCCATGAACTAAGAGGTTGTCTCCAAATGCGAAAAGGTTGCAAATTGATAAGGGGTTAGAATTCGATCAGGAAGGACATAAATAAAAGAAGGAAGTTGAAATAAATACAAACTCTTCCACCAAGGAAGAGTTGCATTAGAACTAAATAATAACATCTTAACTTCTGGCGCTATATAATGTTGAAGTGTTCCTACTGAAGAATCATTCACACACAAACATAATTGAAGAAAGAACTGAAGGCAAAATTACCAGAGAAATTTTGCAAGCAGAATCCTTGTGCGATACAAAAGCTACTGACCAGCTAGAAGAACCAGTTCCATCAGTTTGTCATTCGAGTCTAGTTGGTTGTAGTAGGTGATTTAATATTGTATCTTTCAGCTTTATTAGAAGCAATTGTAATAGGTACACGTTGTTCAAGTTAGAGTTAACTTGAAGCTTGTTGCAATTAGCTAGAGGCTAGGTTACTGCAAAGGGATTAGAGTTAGTCCTTAATTTTACAAAAGAGTTTATTTTGTAAATGCTGTTTGGCTCAGAGTTGTAGTGAAGAGTTTGGGAAAATCCTACTGAGGAGTAGGTCGTGGTTTTTCACCTTTTGAGCCAAGTGTTTTCCACGTAAAAATCTTTGTGTTTTTACTTTACAGCATTTATTATTCTGCACTAGTAGAAGTTGGAACACCAAGAAGAACCAGGTTCTTCTATTGAGACAACACTCGGAAATTGGACACCACACAAATCACCTCCCCTCCCCCCTCTTGTGTGGTATTGACGCATAAAACATCAATAAAAATATACAAATGGCCCAAGCAAGTATTGGGATGTGGGTATGTCTATAATATATGTTTTCATGAATTTATATTTCCTTTAATATTTTTTTTATTTCTTAAAATTATTTTAATTTTAATTTTGCTTTAGGTGGAGATCATTTTGATGTTGATGAAGCCACCAATGATCTAACTGACTTATCAATCGATGAACCTCAACTAGAAGGAGTTATATTTGAAGAGGAGATTGAAGATGTGCAAGAAAATTATCTTGAAAATATTGAAGAAGAATGCTAAATGTTATTGTTCAATTGTTAAAACTTAGTAGTTATCCTCTCCTACTTTTTGTTAGTTTATATAGTTCAATGTTAATGTAACTTTATATGGGAAATGCTCGAATGATGATTGCAATTGTTGTTTATTTTTGCCTTTTTGGTGTTCATACTTATTTTGATTGACTAATGGGAATGGCTAACTCTTCATAATTGTTGACTTGTGAGAGAAATACTAATTGCTAAATGATACTTGCATCTTTTATTCTCTATGTTCTTGTCAAGGTCATGTTCTTCGACAAAAGCAGTAAAAGCCTAAAAGTTATGTTTTCAGTTTTCTTTATCTTTATATATCTAACTCATTTACTTATATAATTATATCATTATATGATATCTATTATGTTTTAATATACTTTGTGTAGCTTGTAGGAGTATATGAGAATGGAAGAACATCAAGAAATCGTGCCTACAACTTGAGAATGAAAAACAAATCCACATTTTACAAGTTATAAAATTTCTCATAATTTAGAGATATTTTTATTTTTATTTTTGAATTATTTTTAGCCGGATCTCCGTACCCGTGTTGATTCTAGGATCCTTATCCCCGAATCTTAAAATTTCCATCTCAAAGGATCCGACCTCTAAATCCGCACCCGTATCGGACAGCCGCACCCGTATCAGAGCAACTTAGGCATAGATTATAAAGATTTTGTTTTTGCTCGAGTAAGAAAATTGTGGGAAGGGTCTGCATTTTGATAATCAATAAGTAGTGTATACTTTAATAGGTTGGCCATGCCGATGGTCCAATTCTTACCAACAATAATCTTACCGACTTTGTATTATGGCGTTACGAGAGAGGCTCTGTAAAATATTACTGTTTGATATTACTCTTTTATTTCTTCTCAACAATAACGATTATTCTTAATCTTGCTTGAGTTTTGATGAGAACTTCTATAAACAAAATGAGATTTCATCCACCCAAAAGCCAAAGTTAGAATGTTTGCTATCTTACTCTTTTTTTTTTTTCACCCGACGTGTGGAAGAGGAAGGAAAAAGAGTGAAAACGATATGATTCTTTTTTTTTTTCCCGACGTGCCCTAATTTCCTCTTACTAGTTATATATTCTTTAAGTTTGGAATGAAAAAAATATCTGTTGATGGAAATAAATAAAAATGACAGTTACAGATTTGTTTCAAGATACAAAGAAATCTTTCCTCGTAACAAACAAAAAAAGAACCATTGGTGTGTGTCCGTCAGCATTAGCCAGTAGTCAATTGTCCCTCCATTTATTTTATGATGTCCCCGTACAAAGTGGAGGAGCAGAGTACAACGTGCATTCAAATTCGGTATTAAGATTGTGGGAAGTCTTCATAAGCACCAATTCTGCGTTGATTCAATTGCTCGCTCATTCTGCAAATTTCATTGAACAAATTAACAAGAGAAAATGAGGGAGTGCATTTCCATTCACATTGGCCAGGCCGGGATTCAGGTCGGCAATGCTTGCTGGGAACTTTACTGCCTCGAACATGGCATTCAGGTATTTTCTTCCCTTTCTTTTCACTTGGCGCAGAAGAAAATGTTTCTCATGAAAAATGTATAATCCTTTTCCAGTTTTTGTTTGTGTACAAAAAATTGTTACATATGGTACTCGTACAAGGTTTATGACATAGACTGAGGATAAATATTCATGATCTTTCAGACTTTAGAGTATTAAATGCTGCTGAAAATGTCTATTATATGTTGGTTGAGGCAGACGATATGGAATAAGAGTTGGGATATTTGCCGAAGAAAATAAATATATTCATAAATATTGGAAATCATTTTTTCCCTTAGAGAAAATGTTTTCAGTAGCAACATACTACTGAAAATGGCTTCAGTAGGAACACGAAACATCAACTTGGAAGAAAAGGAGATAATTAGGGAAAGTGGATAGACATATTATTAGAATATCATGTAATTCTGCCTATAAAGATATAGAGAAAAGAGTTGAGAATTTACACTCTAATGCTAATGTGAGGAGTTAAGGATAAAATACCATTTTAGACTTCATTAATTCTTAAGCATATAAACAATATTGGGATAATTGAAGCCATGGATCTGAAATTTCCAAATTTGACTTTAACAGAAAATAATTTTCGTGGAAAACTTTTTACATCGATACCAAACAATGAGATCAAAAGGCTATCATGAGACAAATGATGCATTTAAAGCCAAAACGGTACCATCAAAAATAATTGTTCTGCTAAAAAGTAATTTAGACACATAAATATCTTCATAGAATTTGCTACTATTTCCCTTACCAAATTAATTCAAGTATATATGATGGAATAGTTGTTCTTAGTGGCAACTGAAAGTCTGGAATTAAACTATTTTGCAATCTCTTAAGCCAAGAGTGAATGACACTGTAAATTAGTGTTTCTCACTCCACTAAGCTATTTGTGTCTTTGATAGCCTGATGGGCAGATGCCAAGTGATAAGACTGTTGGGGGAGGTGATGATGCCTTCAATACATTTTTCAGCGAAACCAGTTCAGGGAAACATGTTCCTCGAGCAGTCTTTGTTGATCTTGAGCCTACTGTTATTGATGAAGTGAGAACTGGAGCATATCGTCAGTTATTTCACCCTGAACAATTGATCAGTGGCAAAGAAGATGCTGCCAACAACTTTGCACGAGGCCACTATACAAGTGATCTTTCTGCACCTAGCTAGCTCAATCATATCTTCTTTTTAAGTTATGTTACTCTCGTGAATTAATTTTTATTATTTTTCCTTAATTAACCAGTTGGAAGGGAGATAGTTGATCTTTGCTTGGATCGTATCAGAAAGCTCGCAGACAACTGCACTGGTCTGCAGGGTTTTCTGGTCTTTAATGCCGTTGGTGGAGGCACTGGTTCTGGTTTGGGTTCACTTCTGTTAGAACGCTTGTCAGTGGACTATGGAAAAAAATCCAAGCTTGGCTTTACTGTGTATCCCTCTCCTCAGGTTTCAACCTCTGTAGTGGAGCCATACAATAGTGTTCTCTCAACCCACTCCCTCCTTGAACACACAGATGTTTCTGTCTTGCTTGATAATGAGGCAATTTATGACATTTGTCGTCGCTCCCTTGACATTGAACGCCCCACCTATACCAACTTGAACCGACTCGTCTCTCAGGTATTGACCCTTTTTGATTTCGTTTCTCTTATACAGGGTTCCACATTGAAAGGTGTAATGATAAATCACACCATGATAAGAGTGTTTTTGGGCGGATTATATTAGCCCAACATCTCGTTATTGAAGTGAGTTTTCTGACATCTTGTTTTTTATTAGGTGATCTCATCCCTGACTGCTTCTTTACGGTTTGATGGAGCATTGAATGTTGATGTGAATGAATTTCAGACTAACCTGGTCCCATACCCAAGGATCCACTTCATGCTTTCATCTTATGCCCCGGTTATATCAGCTGAGAAGGCTCACCACGAACAACATTCCGTGGCAGAAATCACCACTACTGCTTTTGAACCAGCTTCTATGATGGCTAAGAGTGATCCACGTCGTGGCAAGTACATGGCTTGTTGCTTGATGTATCGAGGGGATGTGGTGCCCAAGGACGTGAATGCTGCTGTATCCATTATTAAAACCAAGCGCAGCATTCAGTTTGTTGATTGGTGTCCCACAGGCTTTAAGTGTGGTATCAATTACCAGACTCCAACTGTTGTTCCTGGAGGTGATTTGGCCAAGGTACAGAGAGCAGTGTGTATGATATCCAATTCCACCAGTGTTGCAGAGGTTTTCTCAAGAATCGACCACAAGTTCGATCTAATGTATGCTAAGAGAGCCTTTGTTCATTGGTATGTTGGTGAAGGCATGGAGGAAGGTGAATTTTCTGAAGCACGTGAGGATCTTGCTGCACTTGAGAAAGATTATGAGGAGGTGGGTGCTGAGTATGGGCGGGGTGAAGAGGGTAGTGAAGGAGAAGAGTACTGATTGAGACAAGAGAGTATGTGTGACTGATCATTAGTAGTTTTTCTTACCTTTTCTTGATTTCAGTATATATGCTGATTTAGCACTGTCCCGGTATTTGTGAAAGGATATCTTAACTCTGTACATGTACTTTATCACTGCTAAAACTTTTCCTGGTTTAATATATGGCATCTTTTGAATTATTATGACCGTGGATATTGAAAAGATTTAGAAAAAACGGATAGGTGTACAATCTTTATCCAGTTATCAGTTTCTTTCCTCTGCCCCCTACTTCTACAGTTATGCTGTTTAATTTACTCGGCCAAGTCCGTTAGCTATGGTAACTGTTAGCCCCTCACTTAAGAAGCTCGGCAAGGACAGCAAGAGTGTTGTCATGAGGCAGCGAGAGTGTTGCAAGCAAAGGTGCATGAGCAGCAGCAAAGCTAAAAACGGAAACGGGCAAGTGATGGCCAAGGCGTCGACGGAGGCGAGGCAGCTTGGTAAGGGCTTGACGGTGAGTTGCGGGCCAAGGGTGACACTTGATCATGGCATAGGCATCAAGGCATGAGGCAGTGATGCCAAGGCAAAGCAAAAACGATGAGGCAAAGGCAAGCCAAAGTGCAACGGAAAGGCAATGTGCGGGCAGATTTGGCATAGCATCGAGTTGCGGCAAAACGGGCCAAGTTCGTGGGCAATGGCATGGCCAATTGTGGCTACAATGCAGCTGGATACAATGGCATTGAAGCTTGGCTAAGGCCAAGGCACGAAAATGGGGCAGCAAGCTCGAATGGACCAAGTTAACGGCGGTTACCGGCACATGCTGTGCACATGGGCAGCAGTTGGGAAGTTGCTGAAAATGGGGCAGCAACCTTGCACGTTTTTGGGGCCATGATCCCACTATTCTTTAGCATGATTTACATGATCCTAGTAGTTGGGGAGTTGTCAACTATACTAGGCTAAAGTAGTGGGCTAGTGGGCAAGTGTAGTGGCCTAAATGTGTGGAAAGTGGGCTGTCCCATGATGTTATAAATGGGCAGTCTTGCTTACACTTTGAAGAAGAAAACAAGAGAGAACAAGAGTGAGAAAAACGTGTAAAGAGTTACACATTGAGTTAGGAAGGAGTCCTAAGTCTTGTTTTCAAGAGTGAAAACACCTAAGGCTAAGAGTAGTCTTGAGAGAGCTTGTGAGGGTCAAGAGTGATCTTCATTTGTATACGGATGTACACGAGTTTGAGTTTCTCTGTATGCTCGAGTTAAATACAAAGTTGAGAAAGATTTTTCCTGTATATTGTGCCTTGTGTTCTATTCTAAATTCTGTTTCCTTTACATATATTCGTGTGCCTAAAATCAGTGTCGAACTTACTACGTTGAAGCTGCATAAAATAAACGAAGTCCAAAGTTGCTGGAATTTTGGCCGAGTGTTGGAGCAGGCTGAAGTCAAGTGTGAGGCTTGGCTGCCGCACGGGCTGTTTTTGGAGAGACTAAAAACGAGCCTGTGACAACTGGTATCAGAGCGGAGCAGGTTCGTGACGGAGACACGACGTGCATTGGCAGATTTCGTGGTCTTGTTTGAGAACATGGCCGGTGGTAACAACGAACTGCGGGAAAGGCTTACGAAACTGGAAGCATTAGTTGGAGTGAATGCAATTGTGGCTGAGGAGAAAGGGGGTCAAGGGGCGTTGCTTGTCAACCCCTTAGGACTCATAAATTGAGATGTCCTCGACGAGGACGTCGAGTTTCAAAGGGTGCGGGTGGTTTGTTAGCCCCTAACTTATGGAGCTCGGCAAGGACAACAAGAGTGTTGTCATGAGGCAGCAAGAGTGTTGCAAAGCAAAGGTGCATGAGTAGCACCAAAGCTAAAAACGAATTCGGGCAAGTGATGGCCAAGGCGTCGACGGAGGCGAGGCAGCTTGGTAAGGGCTTGACGGTGAGTTGCGGGCCAAGGGTGACACTTGATCATGGCATAGGCATCAAGGCATGAGGCAGTGATGCCAAGGCAAAGCAAAAACGATGAGGCAAAGGCAAGCCAAAGTGCAACGGAAAGGCAATGTGCGGGCAGATTTGGCATAGCATCGAGTTGCGGCAAAACGGGCCAAGTTCGTGGGCAATGGCATGGCCAATTGTGGCTACAATGCAGCTGGATACAATGGCATTGAAGCTTGGCTAAGTCCAAGGCACGAAATTGGGGCAGCAAGCTCGAATGGACCAAGTCAACGGCGGTTACCGGCACATGCTGTGCACATGGGCAGCAGTTGGGAAGTTGCTGAAAATGGGGCAGCAACCTTGCACGTTTTTGGGGCCATGATCCCACTATTCTTTAGCATGATTTACATGATCCTAGTAGTTGGGGAGTTGTCAACTACACTAGGCTAAAGTAGTGGGATAGTGGGCAAGTGTAGTGGCCTAAATGTGTGGAAAGTGGGCTGTCCCATGATGTTATAAATGGGCAGTCTTGCTTACACTTTGAGGGAGAGAACAAGAGTGAGAAAAACGTGTAAAGAGTTACACATTGAGTTAGGAAGGAGTCCTAAGTCTTGTTTTCAAGAGTGAAAACACTTAAGGCTAAGAGTAGTCTTGAGAGAGCTTGTGAGGGTCAAGAGTGATCTTCATTTGTACACGGATGTACACGAGTTTGAGTTTCTTTGTATGCTCGAGTTGAATACAAAGTTGGGAAAGATTTTTCCTGTATATTGTGCCTTGTGTTCTATTCTAAATTCTGTTTCCTTTACATATATTCGTGTGCCTAAAATCAGTGTCGAACTTACTACGTTGAAGCTGCATAAAATAAACGAAGTCCAAAGTTGCTGGAATTTTGGCCGAGTGTTGGAGCAGGCTGAAGTCAAGTGTGAGGCTTGGCTGCCGCACGGGCTGTTTTTGGAGAGACTAAAAACGAGCCTGTGACAACTGGTATCAGAGCAAGGCAAGTTCGTGACGGAGACACGACGGGCAGTAGCAGATTTCGTGGTCTTGTTTGAGAACATGGCCGGTGGTAACATCGAACTGCGGGAAAGGCTTACGAAACTGGAGGCATTGGTTGGAAATGTCCCGGAAGGTGAAGAAATGCAAACTCTCGTGACAAGGCTTGCCTATCTTGAGGCAGAATTGGCAAAGCTAAGTCTAGAGAATGCGGATCTAAGGAGCGAGACAGCGGTGCTACGACGTGCTGTGGGCGAGGATGCTCCTCAACGTGGTGCTGATCGTCTCAAAGTAAGGATCCCGGAACCTAAGGCATTCGGAGGTGCAAGGAGTGCACGTGAATTGGAGAATTTTCTTTGGGATATGGAGCAGTACTTTCATGCTATTCGTGTGCAAGACGAGGCGGAGAAAGTAACCTTGACTAGCATGTATTTGAGTGATGATGCTAAGTTATGGTGGCGCACTCGTGTGGCTGAAGATGAAAGCTTGGACAGACCAAAGATTGAGTCGTGGGAGCGGCTTAAAAAGGAATTGAAGGATCAATTTCTTCCTAGCAATACGTCTTGGATTGCGAGGGACAAACTGAAAAGTTGAGGCAAACCGGATCAGTTAGAGCATATGTCAAAGAAATCACTTCTTTGATGTTGAGAATTAGTAACATGTCGGAGGAAGACAAGTTACACAACTTCATGAGCGGGCTGCAACAGTGGGCACAACTTGAGTTGCGAAGGCAGAATATTCAAAACCTCGCAAGTGTCGTGGCTGCTGCGGATGCATTGGGTGATTTTCACTTGGGAGAGGAGACTTCTACTTCAAAGTCTACCGAGGGAAGGAAAGACAAGCCAAAGGAGTGGAAGAAAAGTGAAAATAACAATGCTAATGAAGACAAGGGGAAGGGAAAGCAAGAGGCTGGAAATTCAAAATGCAAGGAGCAGGGCAGAAAGTTTGGGGGCTGTTACATATGTGATGGTCCGTACCGAGCAAGAGACTGCCCAAAGAAGGCAGTGTTGAATGCTATGACTGCCGTGGATAGGAGAGCTGCATTAGAGGCAATGTCCAGTGACAACAAAGTGGCTGGAGTTAATGCAATTGTGGCTGAGGAGAAAGGGGGTCAAGGGGCATTGCTTGTCAACTCCTTAGGACTCATAAATTGAGCTATCCTCGACGAGGACGTCGAGTTTCAAAGGGTGCGGGTGGTTTGTTAGCCCTCACTTAAGGAGCTCGGCAAGGAAAACAAGAGTGTTGTCATGAGGCAGCGAGAGTGTTGCAAGCAAAGGTGCATGAGCAACACCAAAGCTAAAAACGGAAATGGGCAAGTGATGGCCAAGGCGTCGACGGAGGCGAGGCAGCTTGGTAAGGGCTTGACGGTGAGTTGCGGGCCAAGGGTGACACTTGATCATGGAATAGGCATCAAGGCATGAGGCAGTGATGCCAAGGCAAAGCAAAAACGATGAGGCAAAGGCAAGCCAAAGTGCAACGGAAAGGCAATGTGCGGGCAGATTTGGCATAGCATCGAGTTGCGGCAAAACGGGCCAAGTTCGTGGGCAATGGCATGGCCAATTGTGGCTACAATGCAGCTGGATACAATGGCATTGAAGCTTGGCTAAGTCCAAGGCACGAAATTGGGGCAGCAAGCTCGAATGGACCAAGTCAACGGCGGTTACCGGCACATGCTGTGCACATGGGCAGCAGTTGGGAAGTTGCTGAAAATGGGGCAGCAACCTTGCACGTTTTTGGGGCCATGATCCCACTATTCTTTAGCATGATTTACATGATCCTAGTAGTTGGGGAGTTGTCAACTACACTAGGCTAAAGTAGTGGGCTAGTGGGCAAGTGTAGTGGCCTAAATCTGTGGAAAGTGGGCTGTCCCATGATGTTATAAATGGGCAGTCTTGCTTACACTTTGTGAAGGAGAAAAAAGAAGTGAGAAAAAACGTGTAAAGAGTTACACATTGAGTTAGGAAGGAGTCCTAAGTCTTGTTTTCAAGAGTGAAAACACCTAAGGCTAAGAGTAGTCTTGAGAGAGCTTGTGAGGGTCAAGAGTGATCTTCATTTGTACACGGATGTACACGAGTTTGAGTTTCTTTGTATGTTCGAGTTAAATACAAAGTTGCGAAAGATTTTTCCTGTATATTGTGCCTTGTGTTCCACTCTAAATTCTGTTTCCTTTACTTATTTTCGTGTGCCTAAAATCAGTGTCTAATTTACTACGTTGAAGCTGTCTAAAATAAACTAAGTTCAAAGTTGCTGGAATTTTGGCCGAGTGTTGGAGCAGGCTGAAGTCAAGTGTGAGACTTGGCTGCCGCACGGGCTATTTTTGGAGAGACTAAAAACGAGCCTGTGACAGTAACCATGATGTCCTTGTATTGGTTGTGATATGTTGGGTGTACGAATAAAGTCCAACATTAGTCGGTGAAAAGATTGGGAGACTGTATGTAAGGTGTTGAGATCTCATGATGGTGTGAGACCTTTTACCGTGCGAGTTCACTATAAGGTTAAGAGTGACTTGCTTACACTGCTGAATAATCTTCACTTTAGCGAGCCCGTATCGCCCTGGAGCTGGGTTATGATGATCGTAATGAGTTGTACTATAAAGAAAAATCTTCTCTATTCATAGATTAAGTCTTATCTAAGGGCCTTCGGTGCAAATTCTGACATCATCACAAAAAACTTGGTTCTTTCGCGCCTTGCTAGCGGAGCGACATACAACCAAGATTTATTTTATGGGGCTTTCTCCTTTGCTCTAGCCAGAAGAAAAAGTCTCTCTCTTATAGAGGTTTCTAAAAAGGTCTTTTTCTTCGAGAGAGATTCCCATTCAGCATGTAAGTTTTGTCTCTCTTGCATCTCCAATCGGGTTTGGTGTTTTAAGTTTAAAAAGCCACGAAAATGATGCGCTTGAGTTGCTTTTAAATCTTCATAAAAAAGGGAATCATGCGTCTCGACACATTGACTTTGTAAGACCTCCACAAGAGCGGCTCTATATTTTTTCAATTTGGTTTTTTCGACTGAGGGAACGTCTTAACTGATAGAAATTTTAATCGCTTGTTATCAGTAATCCCGTTTGTCAAAATTTTCTGGGATGTCGACAATTTGGGTATTTCCAGTTGTGTAAGTGTATTGTTTATTACTCCTCTAACTCTTCAAGGTTAATAAAGAAACTTTTTTTTGTATGCAACGATGAAGAGTTCTGTTTTAAAGTTGAGGCTCGTGAGCTCTAAAGTTTTTTCTTAACAGCTCTTCTACACTTAAATTTATCTATTGAAGAATTTGTTTCGAGGAGTTCCATAATGCAATAGTGTTTTCTGCATGCCCGTTGATGAACAAAATAGTTTTCCTTGTCCGAGATGAATGAGGAGCATTCTGCATTGATATTTGGCACTGGCTTAGAACCAAGAATAAATGGTTAAGCCACCAGCCGTTGTCAATCTAAGTATTATTATTGAATTGGATCATGTGTTATTTATACCTTGTGTATTTTGAATGGAATAAATAAATATAGAGGTCTATTGCTAGGGAGCACAATTTTATGTAAGTTGTAATACATGCATCTTATCGATTTAATGTTTAATTAATTGCCATAAAATTGCCAACATGACTTAAAATTGTATATGAAGTAACGTTAACAAACTTGAAAGCAATTTCTTGATATGCTTTTTGTTCATAGTAAGTATAACATTAACATTAATTATGAAATAAATATATTTATATTTTTCATTGTCTTGAGGATCAATTCAACTTTTCCAGTCTCAGTTGTATAATGGGAACACAATTTTGGACTCAGATTCTGTGTAATCCGAATATATGAATTACAATTAATTAAATGTGACAATACACGTGACAGAGAAATCCACACACCAACTATAAATCACACAAGCGTTTCTCTCGAAATTGCTCAAGCTTATTAGCCAAAACATTTTCTTAATATTCTTCTATATTTGCTTGTTGCAATGGCAAGGAGGACGGGTAGGGGTAGGCAAAAGATTGAAATGAAGTATGTCGAGTCAAAAGAAGCACGTTGTGTTACTTTCTCAAAAAGGAAAGCGAGCTTGTTCAAGAAAGCGGAAGAGTTTTCCACTATAACAAGAGCAGACATTGGTGTTCTGCTCTTTTCACCAGGTGGAAAGCCATGTTCCTATAGCTCCACTAGTGTTGAAAAAATAACAGAAAAATTTCATGAATGGAAACAACAGAATGTTGATGAGGGAAAATCAAGTGTCTTTCAGGCATTTGATGATCTCTGCAAAGATATACAAGATGAGAACGAGAAAGGAAAAAGTCGAGAACTATTGTATAAAGTCATGTATCCTGGCGCTGAAATACCGCCTGATAAAGAAAGGTTGAAGAAGTTGGTGGAAATGAAGTTGCGGTTGGACAAATTTAATGAAGCAGCAAAAGCTCACATTCGGGCCGAGCGACTCAAGTTTGATTTAAATGTTGTCCCTAAATATGAAGTGGGGGAGAGTTCGGGAACTCATCATTAATAAATGTGGATGTGGAAATTGGTGTCCTTGAATTTGGTAAAAGTGTTTGGAGGAGAGTTTAATTACCAATTATCGAGTCTTTCATTTGGTCAATTGTTGCCTTTATTATTGAGTCAGTCAATTTTTGTATTTCAGTGGTCAAATTATCTGAGGTTTTAGACCACAGAAAAAAAAGTTTATGTATGAAGTTTTTATTGGTCAGTTGTTATTTTTGTTATTGTTGGTCTGAGGTCTTTCCATCATGCAAAATCCAATAAAATAAACTCTTCTTTTGTACCAAACATACCATGGAATTTTGTACCATCTTTAATCTTATATGATGCTTTGTATTGTCTAGATTGGTAAACCTATTAAAATCTTTTATTGAACTAATGGTTACAATGTGAACTGGTTCAAGAAATAACCTCTTCAACTCATAGGTGTCTCTTCATGGTTCCATCTTCCCATTGAATTTGGCGCATTTACACCTATGTTTGCTATATGTGAGATGGTGGAATTTTTTTAATAGATACACATGGAATTGAGTTGCGTTTTGGCAAATCAAGCCTTACTCATGGTAGAAAAATACATGAGGGTCGTTTTGTTAGTGGGATAAGAGATAACAATTCAAGGTTAAAATATAAGATTATCTTATCTCGTATTTGATTGAATTTCGGGATTCTGTGATTAGTTATACCACACTTGTCCCACATTGAGGGTGAGATGACAATCCTCAAGTTAGTAATCCGGGGATAAAGCACCAAAAAACAATGATGCCCTTCCCAAGGTTCTTCTCTCAACGTCCTTTAAAAAATGCAAGGTTAAAATATAAGTTTAACCCAACTTATTTCGTGTAAAATCAAACACATATTTTATGTTATACCTCGATTATCTATTTTTACTCGAATGAATCAAATATCGATCAATAATAGTATATCAATTAAACAATTCTGACATTATTTATTCCTCTTATCATAATCTTGTCATTGTAATACCGATCAAATATCTTCTGCTTTATTTATATTTGATCAAAGTCTCTACTTGGCCAAACTGAAAATCGACTTGTACGGTAGGTTTAAGAACATATAATAGAATTAGATAAAATGTTGCAGAACTTAACCCAATACCTTATGGCACGGGCTGACGATAGCCATGTACCATTTATTCTGCGTTTCCAAAGGCATTGAATTTTAATTTTTGCATCAGAATTGGATTCTGTTTGATTGTATTTGATTGTATTCACCCGTACTTCATGTCCTAGCTTTCCTTTCTTTTAGGGCCATTTTCTTCGCCCTTTCTTCTTAGTCTGAGGCATCTCCCTCTCCCCTCTTTCAAGTGGACTCACGACATGTCTAGTAAATTGAACAAGATTAGGATTTGGTATTTTATCCAAATTTCACTCTTGTGCTAGCGTTTAAAAATAATCACATATATGTTTGATATTGGTTGATTTTTTCTTTTCTTTTCTAGTTCTTTCGGAGAAAATTATAAGTTAAATTAATAAATAATACATAATGCAATATAAGTAACAACTTTCCAGATTCTACAAGTAAAATAAAGTAACTATAATAGTAAGTTTTTTTAATAAAAAAAAAAAATTATTCTATTCCTCAAAGAAAGTAAGTGCGGATAGAGGCGGACCTACGTAGAAGGTAGGGGTTCACCAAACACCCCTTAAGCTCGAAAAAAATTCTGTATATATATATATGGATGTATCAAAAACTGAATACATATTTAACTAGGGACCCTTGTACTTAAACGCTTGGGGGCACTGGTCACACTTGCAGCTGAGCACTGGTTTTGTGCTGGATTACTTTGAGTTCGATACCCAGCTCCAGCAATGATATAAATATTATATTAACTCGTAGTTTGATGATTATATATCTTTTCTTTTGGCTTTTTCCCCGTCGTAGTTTCTTCTCCTTTTTCTTTTTTGGCTTTTTTCTTTAGTTCCGCCTCGAGAACTCGTTTTCTTTTGTTTAGACCCTTTTCTCAAAAAGTCCCTTACTTATCTCTCCTGCTAATATGAGTTTTGACATATGATGCACTGTTAATTGTTCTTTTTTGAAATTGATTTTTCCATTTTGCTATTTTGTAACCATACTCCACATGATTTATTTTTCTCCCTGTCACATGATTTAATTTGCACTATACAAAAAATAGATCACTTCTTTGATTTATATTATTACCTATATTTAATTTCTTATCATCAAAATCTCATGTCGTCTATTCAACTAAGTGTAATATATGTATAAAACTTTTATTCCCACAGCCTTTAACAATTGAAATTTAGGACTTATTATAATAAGTTAATAATCAAGTTTTAAGAGAGTGACACACCAAACTTTGTAATTAGTAATCGGCATGAGTCTATCACAATATTAAATGTAGTGATGCCCTCGTCATTTTTAAATTCTGGGTCCGCTTTTAAGTGCGTACACGAAAGATAAGGGGCCAAAAGTTGAAAATCTTATGCGTGCAATCTGATTTGTTTAATCTCTCTGTGTGAAGTGTAAATAATGTTGGGATTGAATTCAAAATTCCAAATTAAAAGGATCATAAAACTGTTTGGTGTTTCTTTTGTTTTATTGAAGATTTTTAGGTTTAGCAGACAACTAATATCCTCTAATATCTAGGATATCTTTATGCTTAGCTTGATACATACTTAACACTTTTGCTCTCAAAAAATTCTCTTACATACTCTAACTTGTAAAAATTGGCCTACACATGTAAAATTACTTTTAAGCAGGCGATAAAACAATAGACATCTGCCATAAACAGTTTTCCAAAGAAGATTTTTCGAAACATAGAGGGTGTTGGAATTAGCTTAAAAGTTGGTCAAACCATTTTAAAAATACTTTTTGGCTTGTTTTGGTGTTTGACAAATACCAAAACTGCTTAAAAAAGTAAGTGATTATAAGCCAAAAGTAATAAACTGACCAATCCCAACTTATCTCTTCAATTCTTTTTGTTAACTTAAAAGCTAATTAGGTTTGACCAAGTAAATGACTTTCTTATCCCTTAAATTCTTGTTAATACCATAAGTACCCTTCATAACAAATCTATTTAGGTTTGACCAAGTAAATGACTTTCTTATCCCTTAATTTTTTTTAATATCAAAAGTTCCCTTCATAACAAAGCTATTCAGGTTTGACCAAATAAATAATTTTCTTATCCCTTAAATTCTTTTTAATACCAAATATATCCTTCATAACAAATCCATATGCTACTCTTTCTTTTGCTTTCTTCTTTCTTCCGCCTTCTATCTGAGCATTCAATCCCCTGCAATTTTCCATAGCTATACCTTATTAGTTGTGTGCCATTTTCCATGTTTATTCTTTGTATTTTCATTCTTCATTTTTTTCATTCTTTCTCTTGCTTATTGTACTTTCTATTTTCGAAAATCATTTCGGATTTTCCAGAGCGTTCAACGACGGAAGATATCCATTTGGTGAGGAGATTAGTGGAGCAGTATAGGGGGAGTAAGAAGGACTTGCATGTGGTGTTCATTGACCTTGAAAAAACGTACGGTAAAGTCTCGAGGGAGGTTATGTGGAGGTGCTTGGAGGTTAGCGGCGTCCGGGTAGCGTACACTAGGATGATTAAGGATATATATGATGGTGCTAAGGCTCGGGTGAGGATTTTAGGAGGAAACTCGGAGCCCTTTCAGGTTAAGATGAGGCTTAACCAGGGATCGTCTCTTAGTCCGTTCTTGTTTTCCCTGGCGATGGACGTGCTGACGCGACATATCCAAGGAAAGGAGCCATGGTGCAGGATATATACAGATGATATAGTGTTGGTAGACGATACACGAGACAGTGTTAATGCAAGGTTGGAGGTTTGGAGACAGATCTTTGAGTCTAAAGATTTCAAGTTGAGCAGGACCAAAACAGAGTACTTGGAGTGCACATTCAGTGACGGGACCCTTGAAGTAGGCATGGATGTGAAGCTAGATACTCAAGTCATCCCCAAGAGAAATAGTTTCAAGTATCTCGGATCTATTATATACGTTAACAAGGAGATTGACGAGGATGTCACACATCGTATTAGAGTGGGATGGATGAAGTGGAGACTTGCATCCGGTGTACTATGTGATAAGAATGTGCTGCCAAAACTTAAGGATAAATTTTACAGAGTAGTGGTTCGACCAACCCTACTGTTGACGAGCGCAAAACACAACACGAAATTGATGCTCTCTAGCCAAAGATAGTATAGTTAAATTATCGTTTTCACATGGATTGGAGTTAAATAATGCTCTAGTAATTTCTGGTTTAACTGCTATTCAGGATGATCAAAACATGATTTGGATTGATTACAAACTACAATTAACTACTAAGTAAAGCAATTGACAATTGACTGCCAAGAACTAGAGATTAACAGGGTTGGTTTCTTATCAATATAAGGAATAAGGGTCATGACAGGATAGGTGCAAGATAGCTGTTTGATATTTGACTCTAGTTTAATTCACTCTAATATTATAATGATTCTCACAAATTCACTCGATGATTAGTTCAAACGTGTAGTCAAGACTCCTCTCTCGATTAAATCTTATCACTACGAGGTGAACTAATATAAGCACTGTAAAAATATGCAAGCCTGCGTTAATGGATTAGTCTTCAGGAAAACGTCTCTCGAATATTCTCTTAACTTAATTTATTCAACAAGATCATTTGATTACATAAGAGAATAACAGAATCAAAACAAACAAAATAATTCAAATACAATCACCAAAATATTCCTCTTTCGATTAAATAAACTGGTGAATAAAGTTGCAACAATTCAAAATTTCATAAACGAATTCAAGCAAAGAACTGGAGTTAAAATCCATAAATCTTTATCAAAATAACATATCCGTCAAACCCTAAGGTAAACTACTCCATATATATGAAGAAAGTCATCATAAATAGAATTAAAGAGTAAGAAAACATCAATCTTATGTTACAATTGAATTGATGGAAAGATGGTGAAATTCTGTGTCTTGTAGCCTCCAATGCTCTCCCGAAGCTTCCAAGGTCAAAATTCCCTTAAAAATGTATTTCCAATGTATTTATACCAAGTAGGACCGAACCCGGACGAAACTACCCTCTTTGAGCCGAAGTGGGAAAACCTGCAAACTTTTTACACTCCATGCGTCTCACTATGTTACACAGGGTGCGTCACATTAGTGCATTTTTCTTGGTTGTAAATTCTCTGAACTTAGCTTGCCTGACAAAATTTTGTACTGATCCGTCGCACTATGCCACGCGCTATGGGTCGCACTAGTGTATCTTTCTGTCAGACCAAAAACTACAAGTCTCTGAACTTGTCAGATTTATGACGAACTTTTGTACTAATGCGTCGCTCCATGCCACGCATTATGAGACACACTAGTACATTTTGCTCTAGCTCATGCGCTTTCTTCCAATTTTCATATGCAACACCGGTTTAATTGCTTGGGCTTTTACTCAGAATTCAAAGCTCCAAATTATTCGATTCAGCTCCAGAACATCTTTTTAACTCGGAGTATAAAACTCGTAATAAGTGCCAATTACCGTCATTTAATATCAAAGACACTCAAAGTGCAGTAATTAGAGTGCAAAATACGGATAAAAGACGTGTTCCTAGCCTACCATCAAAACCCCACACTTAAAATATTTCTCGTCCTCGAGCAATCAAACTATAATTCACATAGAGACGACATTCTCATCAGACAACTTCCCTAATGCATCATGCCAAGAATATTTAAAGCAGACTAAGCACCCTATCATAACATTCTAGACTCAAGACTTGACTCACATGTGCTACATATTTCAAAAGCCTACTCACTTACTCTAACTCAGAGGCCAAATACATTACCTTTCCTTTGCAAATCATGTGCTCTCACACCAAATATAAAGAGTAGTTCCACATACACTAAAATTCAAGAACAAATAGGAACTCAAGATAGAAAGAATTAACTCACTCTTATAAATAAAATTCATGTGATACAAAAGACGTACCATAGGCTTGCCCGCAGTGTAAGACTTTACTAATGGAGCCCATTCAGGCAAGGATCAAGTAGGACTTAATTCACTTGTAATGTAGGATGTGGGACGAGTAGGATACATTTGGATATAATGACTACACCTCCCTAAGAACTTTAATACATATACATAAACAATTTAAACCCCACATTTGTATTGAACCAAACCCCAACCTTCACACATAATAACATCAAGCTTCCAATTTCTTTAAGCACAGATAAGATGAGAACTACCACTAGCAAGGGATCAATTTTTTTTTTAAGTGCTGATTTTTTTTTCTTTTCAAGCAAACTCAATTTTTTTCAATTCCCTACAAGTGGCTCTATTTATTTTTCAAGAACAATGCACATTTCTCCTTATTCCTCAGCTCCACTCAAAAGTCAATCATACCCCTACTTAGCTTTTAACAAGCTCATAACGATTTCATGTGCTCAAGAGAGGTATGAGTTCAACCAGATAGTCAATTCAAACAAAATGGATCCTCACACACACACATTGGCACATAACTCACTTAGGATCGTACCTATTCAGACTCTCTAGTCAAAGCAGATAAGCAATATCGAAATCAAACATTTTAAGGCACTCATACATGAGTCAAGAACTGAGTCTACGCGTCACAACTAAGGCACTCACTACTCTCAAGGCACAACAAAATCAAGAAAAGTTATCTCCATTTACCACTAGAGCACAAGACTTCACTATTCCTAATAAAAAAAAAAATAACTACACCAGGTTCAACCAAACCTCTTGGAAAAGAACTGCGGCACAAAGAAAAACCAACGGGGAACTGTTACACTACCTAAGAAAACAAAACCAAAATAAACGTCTATAATTATTTTTTTGACTTTAATCCCTCAAGAAGACAACCGAGGAAATCCATCGTCAGGAAAAGTCAAAAAAAAATTCAATCAAAAGAAATGAAAATAAAAACACATGTACATATTTAAAACCCCCACCCAAACTTTAAATTATGGCATGTCCCCATGAAATACAAATAAAAACCAAGCGATAAATGAAACTTCCCTGATTCATCTAGTCGGAGTCTGAATCGAAGTCGGGATCTCCTTTGCACGCCTGGCCCAGTGCACACATCCATGCTGAGAGCTTCTTTTCGGACTTCTTTAGGTACACCCCACACTTATCAATTTTACTCTCTCCAAGTTGCTCCTTTAGCCCCCCCCCTCCCTTCCATCTTGAAGATGACCCTTTCTTCCCCCACTCTGAGCATGAGCTGCCTTTCCTGAATATCCAGAATTGCTCTGCTCATAGCTGATCCACGTCCAGTCCGCATGCAATAGTGAGTGGAAATGGTCATTGGAAGAATAGTACCTAGCAAGAGTCATGGTCGATTTCCACAGGGAGCTACAATGGGTGTTAGGGGTATACTTGTCACGACCCAAAAATCGCTAGCCGTGATGGCACCTAACTCGATCCGCTAGGTAAGCCAACTAAGAGACAATACCAGCCAATAGAAATTATAGGAAGATAATGAAGAAATATCTGAACTTTTACAAATTACCCAAGAACTGGTAATACAAATCATAAGCTTCTAAGACTTAGAATTTACAAGCTGATACAAATAATTAAACAATCTGTTGAAAACTACATAAACATATTAATAAAATGTAAAGCCACCAAGGACAAGTAGTAGCTATATCCGGAATGCACGAACATATTCAGGGTCAGCTCCCAACATCACCAGCAACTCTGCTCAAAAAGTCTGCACACAAGGTGCAGTAGTGCAGTATGAGTACAATCGACCCCATGTACTCAGTAAGTATTTTGTCTAACCTCGTCGAAGTAGTGACGAGGCTTTTTAGTAAAAAGATGCTTACTAATAAAGATCTGTACTGAAATCTAGCAATAGGACTATACTATAGTATAACAGAATAGAATACACGAAACGAGTGTACAAAAATATAACAGAGTACTAGAAGAAATCACAATTCAACAGGTTCCAACATCTCATCCAAATCCTTTTCTTAGAGCGAAAACCAGTAAATCAAAATAATCACCTCAAAACTTTCATAGTGTGAGAAATATACTCAATACATCAAATCCAATAGCATGGCAACACCCTTCGTGTATTTATCTCATCCTCACCAATTATGCGTAAAACAGTACCAACCAAATGGCAGAAATGCCGATAACAGAAATGACAAAGTAAGAAATACACAAGTAGCAATGAAGAACGATAATGTACATAATAGTATCAGTAACATACTAGGCAGAAAGCGTAGAGGTAATGACAACGATTAGGTAAAGGAATGTAACTTCGACTAACTAGCATGGTGAAGGCATGAAGATAGATATGACAAATAAGGAAGATAACACATGATCTTTATAAGTTAACAAGTAGAGACATGAACAATTAACATGGAAGAAGACCTATACTTAAGTGCAAAAAAACAGATATGACATGGATGCCATAAGAGCAGGAAGTAGGCATGCTATTGGTAAGTTAAGAAAATAGAAGGCATGGGTAACACGACAACAACTGTGACAAAGGATAAAGACAGAACAGTGACGTCAAATCACATAAGAATCATGAATACAGAAATAATAACTCAAGGTAGAGACATAAATATATCTGCAAGAAAAGGATATCACAACATAATGCATATATCTCGTCCTTACTTGCACGGAAACACCTTTCGTGCCATGAACTCGCAATAACATGAAAGCATAATAACATGAATGCAATGGCATGACATCACCCTTCGTGCTTTTACTCACAAATGATATGGAACGACATCACCCTTCGTGCTTTTACTCTTAATAATATGGCACAACATCACCATTTGTGCTTTTACTCTCAATGATATGGCACGACATCACCCTTCATGCTTTACACTCTCCTAACATGATAATGTATATACAATGGCACGACATTATCCTTCATGCTTTACACTCTCCTTACATGATAATGTATATACAACGGCACGTCATAACCCTTCATGCTTTACACTATTCCTTACCAAACATGTGTATAACAATGACCACAAATCAAGGAACATAAATAGCATCACGGAGAGTGTTTAAGCAAATAATCAAAATGAATATCAATCACAACCTTCCAAGCCAACAAAGGATCAATAAACCCACAAGAACCTTATTATTTCAAGTATTTTCAAAGATCTAACAAATTATCTACAACCCAAGTATAGAATCTAGTACCTCAAGAATATCGGCTGTAGCAATGTAATAATGATTACGCATGATGACCGAGCTAAACACATCAATGTATTCTTAGAATTCCATCACATTTGATCAGATTATAATAAACTAAGTCTTAGTCTCTAACATTTAATACTATGTTCTTAGTATCTAAGAGTAGTAAGGCATGAAGCAAGAAGATCAAGTGAATTTACAAGACACGATTTATAACATAATTTACCCCCGAGCATGGTTAACCCTGGCACATGCATATATGCTCGTCACCTCATATCTGTATCACCGCCGCATGTAGCAAACAATGTCAAATAGTAGGAAAAATTCCCTCAACAAAGTTAGGCAAGACACTTACCTCAATCTAGCCAAAGATGACTTAAATACATCACACAATGCAAGGAAAAATAATTTCAATTAATAAAGCTATGATTTTTATTCAATTTTTAAAAAGTCAACAAAAGTAAACCCCCGGGCCCGCCCGGTCAAAACCCGGGTCCAAGGGTATGTCTTGACTACCCATAGCCTCACGAGTCCAAATGTGTATTTTGTTTCCAAGTCCGAGTCCTATTCGACTCTCAAATCCCAAATTTCCATTTTTCAAAGTTTTGACAAAATTCCCAAATTTTCCCTAGATTTCTCATGAATTTAATGTTAATTCTTGTGTAAGATCATGAAATGTGGAGAATTGATTAGAGGCACTTACCCAATGATTTGGTATGAAAATCCCTTCACAAAATCGGCTCCCATCGAAGCTAGGGTTCAAAACATATTAAAATGAAGCTAAGTCTCGGAATTCTTAGCGTTTAGCAGGCTGGAGATGTTGTATTTGCGCCAGGGGGTTCGCAAATGCGAATAAATTATCGCAAATGCGAATTGGAGGATTTCTCCTAAGGTCGCATTTGGGACCAAAAGCTTCGCAAATGCGAAAAAGGGGGCCATCGCAAATGCGAGGAATTCTTTGCAAAAGCGGACTCCAGCCCAACAACTCAGGTTTGCAAATGAGCCCCCGAGGACACTAGAACCAACACTCAAAATTTAAACAAAAACAATCTGAAACCAACCTGAAACTCACTTGAGCCCCCGAGGCTCCAACCCAAACATCCACACAAGTCTAAAAACATAACACAAACTTGCTCGAGTGATCAAAATATCAAAATAACCTCTAGAATCACGAATCGGATGCACAACTTCATGAAGATCAAAGGAAACTTCAAGAACTTTTAGAATCGCAACCAAGCGTTCGAACCATATCAAATCAACTCCAAATGGCGCCAATTTTATAGGCAAGTTCTGCTTGATGAGACGAATCTACTCGGGGCTTCAACTCATGCATAACAACCTCAAAACGATGAATCGCACCTCAAGTCAAAATCAATGAACTTTGGAACTTCAACTTCTACAATCGATGCCGAAACCTTTCAAAACATGTCTGATTGACCTCAAATTTTGGACACACGTCACAGTCAACATTACGGACCTATTCCAACTCCATGAATCAGAATTCGACCCTGATATCAAAAAGTCCACTCCCAGTCAAACGTTCCAAAAATCCAACTTCCGCCATTTCAAGACAAATTCGACGACGGACCTCCAAATTACAATCCGGATGCGCTCCTAAGTCCACAATCACTCAACGGAGCTAATGGAACCCAAGGAGTTCCATTCCGAGATCCAATACTAAAAGGTCAAACTTGGTAAACACTTCCAACCCAAAGTTTAAATCTTGAAGTTCATTCTTCCAAATATTTTCCAGATAACTTGAAAACCAACACCGACGATTTACGCAAATCATAATACATCATGCGAAAATACTCAAGCCCTCAAACTATCAAGAAAAATACAAATGTTCGGAACGACCAGTTGGGTCGTTACAATACAATTGGTAGAAGAATATGGAACAACTAAATTGTACTTCCAAACACGTGGTTTTGATTTCTAATTCCACTTTTACTCTAACAATTATAATCTAAGAAAAGAAACTAGAAGCGAATGATTGTTTTTGGTGTTTTTCTAAATAGTTAAAAAGCCTAGGGATGTGACCATAACCCAGGTGTTCGCCTAATGGTTAAAAATCCTAGGGATGTGACCATAACCTAGGTGTTCTTGAAGTTTTGCAGACAAGTATCGCAACCAATTCTAGAATCGCAACCAAACGTCCGAACCATATCAAATCAACTCCAAATGGCACCAAATTTTGCAGACAAGTTCTACATGACGAGACGAACCTACTCGAGGCTAAAACTCATGCATAACAACCTCGAAACAATGAATCACACCTCAAATCAAAATCAATGAACTTTGGAACTTCAACTTCTAAAACCGACACCGAAATCTTTCAAAACACGTCCGATTAACCTCAAATTTTGCACACACGTCACATTCAACATGATGGACCTATTCCAACTCATTGAATCAGAATCCGACCCCGATATCAAAAAGTCCACTCCCATTCAAACTCCCCAAAAATCCAAGTTCCGCTATTTGAAGACAAATTCGACTACGGACCTCCAAATTACAATCCAGACGCCCTCCTAAGTCCAAAATCACCCAACAGAGCTAACTGAACCGACGAAATTTCATTCCGAGATCCAATACTATAAGGTCAAAGTTGTTCAACTCTTCCAACTCAAAGCTTAAATCTTGAAGTTCATTCTTCCAAATCAATTTCGGATAACTTGAAAACCATCAACGATGATTTACACAAATCATAATATATCATGCGGAGATACTCCAGCCCTCAAACTACCGAGAAAAGTGCAAATGCTCGAAACAGCCAGTCGGGTTGTTACATCCTCCACCACTTAAACACATGTTCGTACTTGAACGTGCCAAGAGTTGTTCCAAAGCAGTCAAACTACGGTGAAACCTTACTATACATATACCCGGGGGTGATCCCACGTCACCCTGCTCCATATAAGCCTGCTAACGCAACATAACTTGACATCCTTACTTCAACTTTGGTCCTTAACCTTAGATTCCAATCTCCAACATCCAAAATTCATTACAAGCCCCGAATCTTACATCTACACACTGTATAACCTGAACAGCTGTATCAGGTCATAACCATAACCCCAAGATGAAATCACATACCCATTACTTTGACACTCACAGAAGGAATTGTTGACCGCCATTACTGCCCAAAACAAATCTGGTGTTGGTAGCAAACCTCATCTCGATTAGAGCCCCATTCAAACCTTAATACTCTACCGATGTGAAAGAAACATGCATAACCTCTTAACCACACATCTGATCAATAAGCCAAGAAACTCACCCGTCCGACCAGGGCTATTGCCCAAATCCTCAACAAAATATAGTGTTATTCTTCCAAACCGCCCTCATCCCAATAGAGAGTGCAAATATCAAGTCTAGAAACATTATCTCAGCCAATATAAGCAGCCCAACCGACAAGTATCAACAATAATCATATGGAGCCCCACACAACATGGTCCCGAACACTAACAAGTAATAATTCAGACATGACAAATAATAGTAAGAGAGCTAAATAAGAAGTCTACTAAACAAGTTTAGCAGGAAGGGAAATTTTAGCATTTTACTATGAACTATTTTCAACAAGGTAAAAGTAAAACTACACGAAGTAAGCATAAGGAGTTACATTTCATCACAATACCGTTGCAGCGTGCAACCCGATCCCATCATATCAATCCATATAGGGTACTCATTGAGCCATAATACTCGGGCTCACTGATCACATGTGCATCTGTTGCGCCCCCCAGAGATCGAGTAAGGGCTCAAAATTACCTTGAGGGGAAGGTGTTAGGAACCCCTCGAGGTCCACAATGGTGGGTCCCAGGCGAACTTAATTAAGCGAATTAGTCATTAAAGGCAAATAAAGCAATTCATACAAACCATTATTTTTTAAAGCAGGAAATTAAAGGGTCCTAAGTTTCTTAGCCTATATGATCATTTCCATGCAATACTTGGTAACTTTCCCCAAGTTGGGGTGCTACACATAGTATTAGCGCACGGGTCATCATCTCCTTTACTACCCGATTACTATCTTTCAGTTATTACCTAAGCGTTCTAGTAGCTTCTAACTCGTTCCTTATGCGTGCACTACCCGTCCCTTACCTATGGTCCTGGAGGTATTTAGGACCTCTATTTAGGGTGGTTCTAGACTAACCTATGTTGTTTAAAATGAGGAAAATCTAGGCGACAAATAAAATTCAGATAGGACTATTATATAAGAGGCAAATAAGGGCTTATATTAACCTCCACAAGTAGACAACAAATGCACGCAATTAAATCAGACAACTTTATTGATTTAGGATCCTATAGGCAGGATATCTAGATGAGCATAAATAGAATGTAAGACAACAGTTTAGTAAAACGAGTGTTGGGACCTACTGGCTTGCCTACTGATTTGGTTAAGACTCTAAATCTGGGCAAACTTCAAGCAGTACTAAATCACAGTTCTTTTTAGCCCCAGAATTCTTAATAATCCTACAGGCTTGCTTAAGTGATAACCAGAACAGAATCCTATAGGCATGGTATCTAAAACTGCTAATTAGACCTATAACAACAAGTTACTGATTTTAACAGACATGTTTTTATCCTTTAGACCTTATAGGCATGATTTTTAGGTGTTAGAACTGATTTCATCATATAGGCATGATATCTATTAGTTTAAATCCTATAGACATGATTTCTAGGTTTTGAAACTGATTTTTATCTTCTATAGGCATGATATCTATTAGTTTAAATCCTATAGACATGATTTCTAGGTTTTGAAACTGATTTTTATCTTCTATAGGCGTGGTATCTAAATTGAAATTGGTTTTCTTATCTCCTATAGGCATGATATCTAAGTCGTATGTGGGCAGAATTTTAAGAAACTTGCTAGGAAGGTTATTATTCACATAGATAAAGTCCTATAGACATGGTCACTAATGCATGTATGTTATAAAATATGCACGGATCCTATAAGCAGGATTTATAATGCAAGGGGTCTATAAACATGACTTCTAGCTATGCGAGTTTTAAAAGTACAGAACTAAACAATCAAGAAATTCTTATAGGCAGGATCTCTAAACAAGTAATAGCAATCACACAACTTGATCAACATAATTAAACCTATAGGCAGGATTTCTACCCAAATTTAACAAAAATAGAAGGAAATTCCCCCCGTTTTCACTAATCAACCCCAAATATGTTATTACAGAAATTATTACAACCTAGAATGAATAAATTTCATAATAGAATCCATTACACTATAGGGAGCCTTCATAGGCTCAATATGTCACGACCCAAACTGGAGGATCATGACTAGCACCCGGGCCATACTTGCCGAGCACCAACGTATATTTTATCTAACCTTCTTATGATATTTAAGGGATAATGAGATCAATATAAATGGTAAAAATGGATCATGAACATACATAACATGGAATGAAAAGATTGCTAAGAAACTACATAAAAGGTACGAGCTACAACGCTGCCATGAAAGACTATACAACAAAAATTAGCCAACAAGGCATACCAAACTATACACGAGTCGACACCTATCTATGAGCCTCTAAAGGATCATAAGTAATGAAATATAGCCGGAGCAGGGCCCCAACATACCCATAATATCTATAACAAAAATGCATACCGAAGAAGGGATCTCGCCTATAACTTCTGAACTGGAAAGCCAATTATAGTGGGGAGCTTCGTCTACCTGTCTATTGGGACCTACAGAACGACATGCAACATCCATAAATAAAAGGACGTCAGTACGAATAAACTACTGAGTACGTAAGACAGGAAAGCATAACAAAGAACAATATTGTAAAGAGAGATGTAGGAGATACAACCTGTAGCATCTGAGTGCTTCTAAGAGACATTAACATGAAATTCATGATACATATATACACATAATATTTTTAAACATCCGTCTCTGTGGGCATCATCATCATCATAGAACATTCGCCTCTGTGGGCATCATCATCATCATAGAACATTCGCCTCTATGGGAATCATCATCATCATATCATACCCGGCCTTAAAGAGGACTCGGTAAATCCAACTGATCAGTGGTTTCACAATAGGTGCCATACCCGGCCGACTATAGCGCGAATCGGTAGAGTAAAATAGATACATATATATATAATGCATGCAAAACTCATTGGAATCATGTTCTGAGCATTTCGGAGCGACGTAAGGTCGATATTCTTCGTACACATCATTAGGGCTAAATCTTAATCGAGAATATTATAAGAATCAGGAAGTACCAACAAAATTTATAACATAAGAATAAGAGAAGCAACCTCAACATCAATTTTTCCATAAGAAGGTAAACAATGTAACTGTTGTTAGCTTCTAAGAGTAGAGTATCTTTGGAAGCTCGTTCATTGCATTATGTACAATCGGAGTCGTGCAAAATAAGGAAAGGGATAGCCTCACATACCTTGTATATACTTCCCCAACCTCAAGCTATGCAATTGTCACAACTCCTTAATCTACAATAAGAGAAACGACACTATAGTTATCGTTTAAGCGTCATAACTATTATATATCGACCACAACCTATTTTACGATGAAACGGACAGCACCTCTCCTATTTATATGACTTCACACAAGTCAAAAAAATCACCAAATATCCCAAACAACATCAATAATAATCATATTGAGCCTCCCAAAACAGTCCACACACAACCTAATCACTTCACACATAAGACGACCACCGTAGTCGTGTCAAACGACCCGGAAATGTTGCAACGAATGACCAACTCACAACCCTACATCTATATGGTGTTTATCCACACTCTTCCTCCTCCAAAACTACACAAAACAGTAGTAAAACATGCAGCCCAACAACAACTCAAAACAGTCCGCTACAAGTCAAATAACTCAAACTCACGGCTTCCGATCACCGTCCCGTGAGTTCTAACTATTAGGAAACATATTTATCAACCTTAATTGATATTTAAACACTTAAATAAAGATATTAGAAGTTTCTTAACTATGAAGTACCATCCAAAACTCTAACTACAAATAAAAAGGAGAGGCGGTATAATGACACTTACGTCGTTGGGATCGTTTTGATGTTATTGCTTCTTGGTTTCATGCCCGGAATGATAATATTCTTAGAAGATAGCTTGAGGTTATGTTTATGGGTGTTCTCTGATCGTTTATTCCGAATAATGAAGAGAAAGACGACCTAAGGTTTATATATATCAAGTTTGGAAAAGTCAAATAGGTGCTAGCTTGGCACCCTAGGATTGGTCCATCTTCCTATGCTTATATCTTTTTATCCCGAGGTAGTATGAATGAATGGTTAAGAGCATCGGAAACTAAATCCCAAGACCTTAAATTTGGTAGATTATATGTCCCAATAAGACCTACAATATCACATGAAATGTATTTCTCAAAAAGCTCTAGTGATCTACCTACTTGTCACTTATGATGTCTGCGCAGTCTCGTGAAACTGCAAATATCTCTCTACTCCTACGTCATATCGATGAACGGTTTAATGAATTGGAAACTAGACTCATAGATGCTAAATTTGGTTGGTATATCATATAATAAATCCAAGTATATTGGGAGAAAATCTCAGTTACATTTGACCTAATTTTAAGCACATTATGAGTGAACTTGTGAAAACCTTTGCTGACTTTTGTTCCACAACTTGATTGACTTCAAAATGTAGAACACAACTATCATACGATAAAAATTAACTCATATAATAACCTCCTTATCATGTAATGAACCATAGTATCACCCTAAAGTACATGTTATAACATTCCAAACTCGTTGACTTTCGACGAAACTTATTTTCTTCAATTGGTTTAGCTTCTAAGATTTCCAACCCTCTTGGTACTCGTTATTCATGATCTTAAATATTTGTAACCTCCAATGTAACATGATTAAATTACTTTATATTCCATCAAATATAATCTTATTTCTGAGCTTACATCAATTGACATACGATGTACTCTCACGTACGAAAACATGGGGTGTAACATCATTCTCCCCTTTGTAACATTCGTCCTCGAATGTTGACTAATGCAATTTTCCATATCTTAAGCAATGACTCTTACAAATAATTTAATATTGTCTTTTCCATCTAGGGAGTTGTTCGGTGAATAAATCCAAAGTCTAGAACAATCCCCCCTTTAGGCCTCTTTCTCACAC
>ML326473.1:0-27632 GCA_005239505.1 Nicotiana paniculata | reverse complement strand
TTTCCTGATCCACTTAGGGACGATACTGTAATGCAATAACTGTATTTCATAGCATCCCAATGTGATTCATCTTATGGGGGTATTCTAATCACGTGCAGTTCATGAAATACTTGTTCTCTAAATCATTACTGAATCAAAGGCCTAAACGTCATATTTATCATAATTACACCCTTACTTTACTACCATGGTAGCATTCTAACTCTTCTAAATGCTCCTATTTTTAAACTCCTTTGAGTTCACTCATGATATACTGAGCTTTTTATAACTGTATGGAAACCATCAGCTCTCTTGTTGTGATGGCTTTAATCCCGAGGAATTACCTGTTCTCGTCACCTTCTCACACACCTTTTCTTATCCTTACTCATGCCTAGCTAAAACCTTGTTGCTCTACCATAATTTAACTTACGACCTACACACATCTACTTATACTACTCGTAATCTTCCTTTCATCATGTTAGCACCATAGATTTCCTTTCACGCCTTCTCAGTTGTCTTTAAATGTAAACAATTACTTTTCCTGGTCGTTCTGCCACTTGCTGCATGGATAGGCCTATCTTAGTGCCCATGAATACGGTAGTTCCCTATAACTCATATGATCTCAATTATCAACTTTTGATTGATTTTTTTTTTTTTTCCGTTCATTAGCTACGATAGGTTCCACTTTCTTATGGAGTGCATACAACATTATAGTGAGACTGCTGTTACAAGACAATTTCTACTTTAGGTCACTATGCTTATGTGGAAGCCTGCTTCCTTATTTCCTCAGCTAGTCTTTTGTTGTAGTAATTAGGGAAGAAATTCTAACTCTTATAAAGCTGAGACCTCATTACATTGTATATCCCACGGTATTTCTGATGTTCTTACTCACCTATCATTATCCTTAGTTACTTACCTCCATGCCCTTGTGCTTGTAGGGTTTCTTCTGAATTGAAATTTCAGTTGTCTCCATTGTGGCATTCTTTTTTATTTCCGTAACACTTATATTGTACCTTCTACTACCCCATCTCCTGTCTTAATATTTCTCGAGGATTACGATTTTGTTTCTAAGAGACAGAATTTCCTATGCTGGGTTTCACTACGTTTATCTTGCATGATCTACTAATTTGCCTATATCCTCCTATCTATCCATAACTAGGCTCTTCCTGAATCAAATACTGACTACCAATTGGTCCACTCTCATATCTTTATTTTATGTAACGCCTCTTGGGTTATGTCCTTTTTCTTAACTTACCTCTTGTACGAGATTCTTATGTATCAAGTTTTCATTCCCACTTATATATCAATATCATCGAGTGCGAAACCCTTATTGATTCTCCCCAACATCATGCTTGCATAATGTTTTGGAGTTATATTATATCTATAGGATATGAATAATGCAATCTTATTCCTTTCACCTTTTTACCACATTCTTCCTTTACCATTCGATATTTACCTCTTCATCTTTGGCATTTTGTTTCTACATCTTCACAGACATTACTCGCCTTGCGGTAACCCTTCTACACCAGGTATAATTGAATTTCGTACACACAAGGGTGAAACGTGGTATAACTGGCACATTTAGTCCCTTAAGCTTAACTCTGCTCATAGTGCTTGCTTTAGGGAAGCGTCTTCGTGAATGACCTTTAAAGGTTATTCTTCTATTGTTCATTCTATTATTGTCGAAACACTATCTTTGAAACGATGTCGACTATTACCAATTCCTTTCATCCCTAATTCATGTTCGATTTTTTTTTCTTATTTACTATCCCATACTAATTTCTATTACTTGGGGGGTCTAACTTTTCCTTATGGTAATCACGTATGAGTAACCAACTCATTTCTCGAAATGAGATTATGGCTTTATGGTTTACACTTTTGTATTGTCTCAAGGCCTGTCTCCTCTCATTTTTTCCCTTCACTTGACTATAGACTTTATCATTATACTATATTCTGATTTACCGCTATCACTCATTTATCACCTCTTACTCATAATGTTTCATTTAATCTCTTCTTATTCTCATGCTAATATCTCTGTCCATCGCCCTATTATAAAGACTTCAACATGACGTTCTTTCATATATAGCTCCCCCTGCTTCATATCACTAGCTCTTCGGGACGCCTAACATTCTTTTTTTTTCTTTACAAGTGGCTGGAGTCATACTAAGGCAAATATTTATCCCTTCTGGGATCCTAGTGCCTATCTTCTAAAATTTCTGAATATTCTAGTATTCATATCTGGCTGTTCTATTCTACAATGACCATATGGCTATCTCCAAATGAGAACTATTACCATGTTCTGCACTACCCTTCAAAAGTGTTAAATAATGATAACAATCTATCCACAATTTTCAGTTACTCTAATCCCAGCTGGATCCTGATATCCTATCCTTCTCTTAAATTATTTCAGTTATCTCCCATAGGGCATAATTGAGATTGGTATGGACAATTGTAGATATCTCTGTTACCGTTGAAAGTAACTAAAAAAGCTTATATTTCTCTGCCATAATTATAAATACTGATAATCTTTATTAACTAGGTCCCTCGTACCATTCTTTATCTTGCTTCTTTTACTTGCTAAAACTCGTATCTAGCTTCTGATTCTCTTTTTTTTTTTTACCATATGTGCAAATAGATATTCTTTCCTTAGAGTTCCTTATTAAGAAACTAACACATCTTAGTACACACATGATCTGCTGAAGCCCTCACATTTACTCATCATAATCATGATGTAAAATTGAGTTCCTCTGACTCAACTCTTCCACATCCACATTGCAATCTCTTACCATCCATCTTTCTAGATGTATGCATCATCGTATTATAAATAAGATATAATTGAGGAAATTGAGTTTTTATGATTGAGCTCTACCACACGATCTAGAGTAAGAAGAAAGAGTAACAGTCCTAAATGCCCCGTAGCCTCTTGCTTATAAGTGTGGTGCATAACACACCCATAAACAAGACTCTACTAGACACGGCTCATAGAAAATCCCTACGACAGACCTACTCTGATACCAAGTTTGTCACGACCCAAACTGGAGGATCATGACTAGCACCCGAGCCATACTTGTCGAGCACCAACGTACATTTTATCTAACCTTCTTATTATCTTCAAGGGATAATGAGATCAATATAAATGGTAGATATGGATCATGAACGTACATCACATGGGATGACAAGATTGCTAAGAAACTACATAATAGGTACCAGCTACAACACTGCCATGAAAGACTATACAACAAAAATTAGCCAACAAGGCATACCAAACTATACATGAGTCGACACCTGTCTATGAGCCTCTAAAGGATCATAAGTAATGCAACATAATCGGAACAGGGCCTCGGCATACCCATAATATCTATAACAAAAATGCATACCAAGACCACGACAAGTACAGAGAATGGATATCACCTATAAACGCTGAACTGGAAAGCCTATTGTGGTGGGGGAGCTTTGTCTACCTGTCTATCGGGACCTGCAGCACGACATGCAGTGTCCACAAATAAAAGGACGTCAGTAAGAATAAAGTACTGCGTACGTAAGGCAGGAAATCATAAATAAGAACAGTAATGTAAAGAGAGAAGTAGGAGATACAACCTGTAGCATCTGAGTGCTTCTAAGAGACATTAACATGAAATGCATGATACATATATACACATAATCTTTTTAAACATCCGCCTTTGTTGGCATCATCATCATTATACAACATTCGCCTCTGTGGGCATCATCATCATAATATCAGACCCGGCCTCAAAGAGGACTCGGTAAACCCAACTGATCAGTGGTTGCACAATAGGTGCCATAACCGGCTGACTATAGAGCGGCTCAATAGATTAAAATAGATACATATATATAATGCATGCAGGACTGATTGGAATCATGTTCTGAATATTTCAGAGCGATGTAAGGTCGACATTCTCCGTACACATCATTAGGGCTAAATATTCATCGAGAATCTTATATTATAAAGAAGTACCAACAACATTGATAACATAAGAATAAGAGAAGCAACCTCAACCTCAATAGTTCCATAAGAAGGGAAACAATGTAATTACTGCTAGCTTCTAAGAGTAGAGTATCTTTGGAAGCTCGTTCATTGGATTATGTACAATCGGAGTCGTGCAAAAGAAGGAAAAGGATAGCCTCACATACCTTGTATATACTTCCCCAACCTCAACCTATGCAAATATCACAACTCCTTAATCTACAATAAGAGAAACGACACTATCGTTATCGTTTAAGCATCATAACTATTATGTATCGACCACAACCTATTGTACGATGAAACGGACAGCACCTCCCCTATTTATATGACATCACACAAGTCAAAACAATCACCAAAAAGACCAAACAACATCAATAATAATCATATTGAGCCTCCCAAAACAGTCCACACACAACCTAATCACTTCACACATAAGACGACCACCGTAGTCGTGTCAAACGACCCGGAAATGTTACAACGAACGACCAGCGCACAACCATAAATATATATGGTGTTTCTACACACTCTTCCTCCTCCAAAAATCCAGAAAACAGTAGTAACAGCCCAACAACAACAAAAAACAGCGCGCTACAAGTCAAATAACTCAAACTCACTACTTCCGAGCACCGTCCCGTGAGTTCTAACTATTAGGAAACATATTTATCAACCTTCCTTGATAATTAAACACTTAAATACAGATATTAGAAGTTTCTTAACTATGAATTACCATCCAAAACTCTAACTACAAAGAAAAAGGAGAGGCGGTATAATGACACTTACGTCGTAGGGATCGTTTTGATGTTATTGCTTCCCGATTTCATGCCCGGAATGATAATATTCTTTGAAACCCTAGAAGATAGCTTGAGGTTATGTATATGGGTATTCTATGGTATTCTTATTCTGAATAATGAAGAGAAAGCCGACCTAAGGTTTATATATATCAAGTTTGGAAAAGTCAAAGAGGTGCTAGCTTGGCACCCTAGGATTGGTCCATCTTCCGATGCTTATATCTTTTTATCGTGATGTCATATGAATGAACGGTTAAGAGAGTTAGAAACTAAATTAAAAGACCTTCAATTTGGTATATTTTATGTCCCAATAAGACCTCATATATCACATTAAATGAATTTCTCAAAAAGCTCTAATGATCCACCTACTTGTCACTTATGATGTCTGCGCAGTCTCGCAAAACTGCAAATAGCTCTCTACTCCTACGTCGTATCGATGAATGGATTAATGAATTGGAAACTAGACTCATAGATATTAAATTTTTTTGGTAGATTATATAACAATTCCAAGTATATTGGGAGAAAATCTCAGTTACATTTGACCTAAATTTAAGCACATTGTGAGTGTAACTTGTGAAGACCTTTGCCGACTTTTGTTCCACAACTTTCTTGACTTCTAAATGTAGAAAACAACTATCATAAGATAAAAATTAACTCATAGTATAACCTCCTTATCATGTAATGAACCATAGTCTCACCCTAAAGTACATGTTATAACATTCCAAACTCGTTGACATTCGTCGAAACTTATTTTCTTCAATTGGTTTAGCTTCTAAGCTTTCCAACCCTCTTGGTACTCGTTATTCATGATCTTAAATATTTTTACCCTCCAATGTAACATGATTAACTTACTTTATGTTCCATCAAATATAATCTTATTTCTGAGCTTACTTCAATTGACTTATGATGTACTCTCACGTACGAAAACATGGTGTATAAGACAATATAAATCTAGGAACCAAACCTTCCAACAGTAGAGCTTTGGAGAACAACATAGGGATTCATAGCACATTAGAACCAGGTTTACAGTGTGTCAAAGTTCACAAGGGCCTCAGGGGACCCAGGGCAATTCTCACACCAGAATCACATTCAGAAGATAGTTCAAGAGATTGGAAAACCAATCCCCAATGTGTCAGAGTTCAAGGGAGTCTCAAGTGGAACCTAAGCAATGCTCACACTGGAGTAGTTGGGGACCTAAATGAATAGGATTAGGTTTTTTTTTAGAAATTAGTACATAAAAGGGATAAGGGAGAGGTTTTTAAAACAGTTGGACTTCAGAAGAAACAGGATTCAGAACCTAGAGTTGCAGACATAATTGCACCAAGAAGACAAACATAATTCATGCTCAAACACATAACTCAAGTATATTGAAGTCTAGTGAAGTTAATTATTTAGACTAGTACTTATCACATAAGCAGTTAGGTATAATAATTGAGTTGGCCATATACATGAAATAAACAGACTGGGGCAGAGAAGTTAATTAACAACTTGACTGATTACATGTTCATAATGTGCAAAGTTCATAATAGGCATAGAATTAACAAACAGTGCATGAAATAAATTTGAACCTTAGACTAACCTATGAGAGAATTCATATTATTCAAAATAACTTAGTCCTAAGTTAACAGTGTTACTAAATGAGATCATATAATCATGTGAAAGACAGAATTGATACTGGCTAGTCAAGCAATCTGTAAGGAATGAAATTGCAAAGGTTAGGGCAAACCAGTTAGGGGAGAAAGTAAACAGGAAGATGAAAGCAATTGGAATCCAAGAGTCTAGCCTTGGCGTTCAGCCGGCTAGACAATGCAACAAATCAGAGTGATAGAGAGAACTCAAGTGTGTGTAAGTTTGTGGGTATAAGAGTGATCTTAGTCTCAGTGTTAATTTGTGATTCAAATAATGAAAGGTTTATATAGCAACAGTAGGGTACACCAAATAAGACAGAAGAATCAATTGCACACAAATAAGGCATGACTCTTTACTTAATCAATCAATTAGAGCTAACGGGAATAAATTGACAGTAAGAGTAACTTAAATTAAGGGGAATATTTCATGGAGTAAGTCAGTAGTCAAGATTGAGGCTAAATAAGGTAAGTAGTAAATCCAGAAATCAATTATAGGCCAGTCAAAACAATCAAAACCCAGAAATCAAGCCAACAACGAGAATTAAGGAAAGTAGTACCAATTACGAATCACATATAAGGAAGGAATATGTAAAAAACTATCAAGGAGATATCACTTTTAAAAGGAAATCACAATTTTCGAACCCTAACTAAGCAAGTAAATAAGTTGATCAACTAATTGACAGAGCCACAATAAACATTATAACCAATAATCAAATAATGAAAAACCCTAAGGTGTAAAGACATAGAGATGAAACTCAAGTAAAAGAAATCGGTCAAACAGTAAAGAAGAAAACCAGAGTTTAACATTTAAATGTTTTAAACAGTTTTGCAAAAACCTCTTTAAAAATCAAAACCCTAGTTTGTAGGGAAAATGAGATTGGTCGATAATAGTAGTAAAAACAGAAGAATCTTAAAGAGAAAATACTACACAAACTCAAAACATTTAAGATCTAAATAGATCTGAACTGATTTAGCCAGAAATAGCTAGGTTTGTACAAAGTAAACAGAGGTAGAAAAAATTGAGTTTTGAACCAGATATTTGAAGCCATGAAAACACAAAAATGATAATACTCACAGACATGGGGGTGAATACAGACATATTAACCGAGAACATGAGGGGTTTGAGCCAAATATGGCTCAAGATTCTTGAGATTCCATTAAGTAATATGAAAATTGAACAACCAGTAGTGATAGGAGGCCGGATAAGGCCTAGAATCGAAGAAGAAACCCATGAATCAAAGGGGTTTTAGTGACGACGGGCTAGAGTGTAACACCCCATAAATTTAGCTTAGGTATGGATTTAATAAATTAGTAGTAAGGTTATATTTTGGACATGTGAAGTTCTATTATTATGAGTATGGGTGGAAATAGTTATTTTAGAAGTGAGGTATACAAGATTCGATAAAATCTGCGAAGTTTACAAAAGGTCAGTCTTGCAGGAGGTCTAGTAAAACACGTGCAAAGTATTTGGGAAAATCCAAAACATGAAAGTGTTAGGCCTTTGAAATATCTTTCCAACGATATATTTTGGAACCAAAACAGATCTCTGTGAAAAAAGTTATATGCATTTACAGAACAGTGAGCAATATGCGCGCCCCGAGCACGGCTGCGCACATGTGGCTGTGTTCCTGCCATTTTGCAAGGCCAGGCCTACAGGTGCATGGGGGTGCACTTGGAGAGTCATTTTTAAAGCCCTACTTCGTCCCCTACATCCCTAAAGATAAAAACTTTCTCTAGAAAGGAATGCTCTCAAAAACCTAACTCCTTAAGGGTCCCTCCGCCACCCAAGGTAAGTTTCTAAGTTAATTTTAATTTCCAAACATCTTATTAACATGGGTAAACCCTCCATATCATTAGATATTCGATTGGGACATCATTGTTGAGAGAAGGAACACTAGAATTCAATTCAAGGGGATTGAACTTCAAAGAGGTAAAGTCTTCACCCTCTAATTGATTCTAACATTAATTAATTGATTATAGACCCTAGTTCATGAGATATGAGTTGATGGGTTTGATAGAAAAGCATGAAAGGTTATAGGTTTGGTGTGTTGATTGTTGGTTATTGGTTAAGGGTGTTGTTTACCTTATGGGTGATAAAGAATAATGTTGATTATAACCATTTGAGACTCTAGAATTTATCTAGGATCAAGAGAATGGGTTATTGGGTGTATAGACACCATTGATAAGGACTATGAATCTTTATGCCACCAAGTGTTTGATAAAATTCCTAAGTGACCAAAACATGACTATTGTGGCTAATTTGTAATCCCTTTGACTTGTATTGATATAGATTACAGTTGAAAGGGTTGGCGAATATTGTATTACGCTCAAGAGTAGGAAGTTAAGGTATGTGAGCCTAACTCTCTATGTTTGGGAATGTTACTGATTCTCCCTACACTATGTTTCTTTTACCACGTTACCAATTTCCTTAGAAATATAGTTAAGCCTAGTTCCTTGAATAGTTGCAAAACTTCTATTCTCTAGCTTCGCAACTTGTTCATGACTTACATTCTGAACGTTGTGAAATCAGTGCGTAATTAATATAGACTTGGGTTGATGCCCATGAGTCTCAGTCTAGATTACTCAGCATGTCATAAACAATTGAAGTTTCAATCTTCATAATCAGTTCATGAATACATGTCTCAATCTTGCTCTATTCAGCATTCAAGTATCATTTAACTCAGTATGGTTCAGTATTTCAGCATCATTTATTTCAGTATGATTCTCAGTTCCTGAATACTGAACACTTATATTTAGGCATGAGGCCGTAGTTTATATTCTTTATGCATGTTTGGGCCTGAGGCCGTAGTTTATGCTTTATGCATTTTGGGCCTGAGGCCGTAGTTATGTATACTTATACTTGGGCCTGAGACCGTAGCTTGTGCAGATATATGTTGGGCCCGACGCTGTAGCTTATTCAGATAAAAGGTTGTTTATCATTCAGAAGAGGGAGTATTCATATCTTTACTTCCTTTGTTCAGTTCAATTACCAGTTATCAGTTATCATTTCAGTTTCACTTTAAATAGTTATCATTTGAGTTATCAATTATCAATTATCAATCCTCAGTTATCATCTTAGTTTCAGTTTCAGCATTTATAATTCTTTCTTTCAGTTGCTTTACATACTAGTGCAATTCAAATGTACTGACGCCCCTTTTTGCCCAGGGCCTACATCTCAAGATGCATGTAATGATTTACAAGTTGATGATTCAGAGCGCTAGGATTCTCGTACCAGCTATTTGGTGATGCCCAGTTCTTTCGGGGCATTGTCATTACCTTACAGTTTTCAGTATTTTTAGACAGTCAATATTTTCAGTACTTCATTAGAGGCTTCATAGACTAGAGGAATAGTTAGACAGAGTTGCAGGCTTTTCATATTAAGCTATGTTGGCTACAAATATGTTTCAGAATTGTATTAGTATTTCCGCACTTTGATTTATATCATCCAGACTTTTAGTATATCAGCATGTGTTAGTTTATCTTCCGCATTCAGTATGTTATGATATCACATGTTGATTCAGCCAGCCAGTTGGTTTGCTCGGTCACATGTAGTCAGGCACCGAGTTCCGTGTTAAATCCAAGCCCAGGTTCGAGGCATGACAAAGATTGGTATCAGAGCACTAGGTTCAAGAGTCCTAGGGAGTCTATGAATCCGTGTCCAGTGGAGTTTCCTTTATATGTGTGTGCCGACCACTCATATAAATGGTTAAGTACCAATACATCCAAGATTGTCTCATTTATTTCTACTTTAGATCATGCCATGAAGCTTAGAGCAATAGGTAACCCTCTCTTCCTATCGATTTCCAGACGTATCTAATACCCAAGCGACGGGCAAGAAAAATCCAAGGTTATAGAGAGGATGATTTTCCATTGGGATATAATATGAAGTACATGTTAGTAAATTATGAGACTTAGGAGGATGTTGGAATTGGGATGCAATGTATAGTAGTACATATCAGAGCATAACCTTATCAGAAAGTACGAAAGCAGTTATTACATTTTATGGTCATTAGTTTACCTTAGTTACTAGTTATACAGTCTTTTAGTTAGCAAGTTTATGGTTATTCAGTATGCTAGTTATCAGTTATTCAGTTACCAGATCTCCAATTTTTAGTGTATCAAAATTCTGGTGACTCGTGAGTATACAGTGATGCCTATGGGTGTTAAAAGAAAATGTACGTAAAAATGATTATAGAAAAACCTTCGCATAGTTTAGGCCTGAATTAAGACAAAGACTCAATGGATGCGCAAGAAGTGATTTTTCAGGTGATGGTATACTTTGAAGGATAAGTTTGTGCATGGTAGTGTATTCGTATGTGTTTTACCTCTTAGAACAACTTCATTTAATCTTGGAAATGGAGCCACAAGTTGGATGATGATAGTTCAGATGTCAGACCTTAACATTGGTCATTATAGTTTTGGACAGAAAAGAGCCTAAGGACAAAATACATAAGAGTTAGGAACGATTGTTATTATCAGAGTTGTATTTTTCGTACGACTCATGTATATGGCTATGAAGAAGATTGGTCTACAAGAACTTGACTATCCCTAGTAAAAACACACTCAGCATGGATAATTTCATCGACTCCAGGTTCACGAAGGCGTTCGCCTCTACTTCTAGACAGAGACCGAGAAACCCTAAACCTTGGAGAAACTAGAGAACTAGTGGAAGAAGAAGGAACTATCTGAGGAGAATAGGAGCCCCTCGAATGAGTGGATCCTAGACTTCTAAGTCTACCACCCCTCCGACTCGTAGTCGGAGCAGAAGATGTCGTTAAACTTTCAATATCAATTACTCCATGAGGTTGGTTGAAGAAGACATGTTTGCAAAGACAAGAAGAAAGTTCTTTACAAAATACAAAGTTAGAAAAGTGTTTCGTGGAAGCAAAGAAAAGAAGAAAGGTATTTATACTTAAGGACAACCGTCAAACGTAGAAAAAAAAAAGAAAAATAATGATGAAAAGTCATAAGTGAAGATATCACTTCGGGACTGCAACAGCCGCAAAAAGCCCTAAAAGGTGCCGAGTAAATGCAGAACTAATCCGAAAAGGACACATGGTACGAGCATTAAATGTTAGTGACAAACGACGCCTATGGTGTAGATAAGGATACAATGATTCGAGGAAAAGCGGCGGCACAATATTCCCGCCATAAATAAATATCCACTTACCAAATATTAACCGTTAAATATATGCTAAGTGGGGGGACTATCTGTATTGGTAAAAAAGATTTTCACACATAAACCAGCTTTTGGCAACTCAGCCAGTCACGTGGACACAAGAAAAGCGACAGCTGGATGTGATCCTTTGAAGATGTACGGTACAAAGAGGCACGGTTCAGTAAACCCTAGAACTTATCAGCCACAGGAAACTGAACTTGATCAAAACATGAGAGAGGCACGGTCAGAATGAATCTAGACAAAGCTACGGCTAGATTCAAAGACCCACAATTGACTAATCGAACGTTATGTAACCGTACCCCAGTTACCGTTATCCTTTGTAATGCCTCATTAATGTCATAATTAGTCATTAATGAGCAACCATAACAAGAGTTGTAAACCCTCTAGTTAGAGACTACATCTCAATCAAGATATAACTTCTTTAGAGCCCACATGGACTTATTCTCTAGTTCCACCGGAAGATGACAAGCTTTCCCGAACACCAACCGGTATGGTGACATTCTGATAGGTGTTTTGTAAGACGTACGATAAGCCCATAGTGCATCATCAAGCTTCTTAGACCAGTTCGTCTGAACTGTTTGGACAAAATACACTTTATCTCCCGGTTGAAGACTTCCATTTGCCCACTAGCTTGTGGGTGGTAGGGAGTAGTAACTTTGTGAGTAACACCATACTTGCCAAGTAAAGTGTCAAAAGCTTTGTTGCAAAAATGTGACCCCCCATCGCTTACAATTTCATGTGGACTACCAAACCTTGTGAAATATTATTCTTCAACAAACCCACCACACTTCTCGCCTCATTTTTGGGTAAAGCAATGACCTCAATCCATTTGGATACATAATCCACCACGACCAAGATGTAGGTATTTCCACATGAACTCACAAAAAGGACCATGAAGTCAATACCCCACACAAACTATAAATCTCCAAAATGGTTGTGATAGGCATTTCATTTTTCATTGAGATTCCACTGGCCCGTTGACATTTATCACATCTTTTCACTAACTCACTAGCATTTTTTGTAACGAGTAGGCCAGTAAAAACCACAACTAAGCACTTTGATTGTCGTTATTGCCCCACCAAGACGACCACCATATGATGAAGAATGACAAGCCACAAAATTTCACTTGCTCTTCTTCTGATACACATCTTCTAATCACCCCATCTATACACATCCGTAAAATGTATGGTTCATCCCAATAGTAATCTTGAAAATCCCGTTCGAGCTTCTTTCTTTGGTTTGAAGAGAACTCGCATGGAATGATTCTACACACATGAAAACTTTCTAAATCTGCAAACCATGGCACCTCTTTCATGAAAAATGACAAGATTTGCTCATCGGAGAAGGAGTCATTGATCTCAAGGCCATCTTGCAGCCTCCCATCCTCCTCCAAATGAGACGAGTGGTCTGCCACTTGATTTTCACTACCTTTTCTATCATGGATGTCAATATCAAATTCTTGTAACAAGAGAACTCATCTCATCAACCGAACTTTGGAGTCCTTTTTTCTCATAAGATAAAGAAGCACTGCATGATCAATATGGACAATGATTTTTGCACCTATCAAGTACGGGCAAAACTTCTCAATTGCCTACACAATAGCAATGAGTTCTTTCGCCGTAACGGTATAGTTGACTTGGGAACTATTCATGGTCTTAGTAGCATAGGAGACCAGATGAAAGATTTTGTTGAGGCATTGCCCAAAAATAGCCCCAACCGCTACGTCACTTTCATCACACATGAGTTAAAAAGGCACACTCCAAATTTGGAGTGATGATGATGGGAATAATTGTCAGATTGAGTTTTAATAATTCAAAAGCACTCATGAAATCATCATTGAAATGAAACTTAGCATCCTTCTCAAGAAGCTTGCACAACGAGTTCTTTACCTTACAAAAATCTTTGATGAAGTGCCGGCAAAAACCTGCGTGTCTTAAGAAACTCTGCACCCTCTTCACGCAGTTTGGTGGAAGCTTAGAAATCATCTCAATCTTTTCCTTGTAACCTTCAATTCCATTCCTTGAGATTTTGTGGCAAAGGACAATGCCTTCATCGACCATGAAATGGCATTTCTTCCAATTGAGCACCAAATTTGTTTCTTCACATATAGCCAACACTTTGTCCAAATTTGCAAGACAATCATCAAAAGAATCTCCCACCACCGAGAAGCCATCCATGAAAGTTTCAAGGTAGTCCTCCACCAAGTCCGTGAAAATAGTCATTATACACCATTGAAAAGTCGTCGGTGCATTGCACAAACCAAATGCAATCCGCTTGAAAACAAAAATACCATAGGGACATGTAAAGGTTGTTTTCTCTTTATCTTCCGGAGCAATGCGAATTTGGTTGTACCCCGAGTACCCATATAGAAATCAATCGAAATCAAGGCCAATCAATCTATCGAGCATTTGATCTAAGAAAGAAAGTGGAATGTGATCCTTCCTTGTGACCGTGTTGAACTTGCGAAAGTCTATCCATGCCCTCCAACCGGTCACCGTTCTTGTAGAAATCAATTTATTCTTGTCATTGGTGACCACCATTATTCCCCCTTCTTTGAGACACATTGCATCGGAGAAGTCCATGAACTATTGGACATGGGGTAGACAACCCCGTTATCCAACCACCTGATAATCTCCTTATTGACAACTTCTTACATAGCCTCGTTGAGACTCCATTGACGTTCAATAGATGGTTTGGCACCATCCTCCAACTTTATTTTATGCATGTAAAAGGCGGGGATTATACCCGAATATCCGCCAAGGTCCACACAATAGCCTTCTTTCTCTTTTGTAGCACCACCAATATGGAATCTACATGCATGTTAGTCACACGAGGAAAGAATAACCGGTAAAGTCGAACAAGGACCAAGAAATTCATACCGATGATGTGGAGGCAATGGTTTCAACTCCAAGGTAGGAGACTCATCAATAGAAGGCTTTGTAGGAGGAGGAGTCCTATTTTTAAGATCCAAGAACATTTTACGAGATGCATTGTTGACCCCATTAATTGCAAAGAATTCACATATTCCATGAAGCCATCCATCTCATAATCATCAAAGTTGAGCAAGACGGCTTCCAACATATCACCAACATTGACTGTAGCACTTGTTTCATCAATAATAACATCGGTCACCAAGTCCACAAAAGAACACACCTCATTACTATTTGGTTGCCGCATGGACTTACACACATGGAATACCACTTTTTCATCACGAACCCGGAAAGTTAGTTCTTCTACTTCAACATCACAAAGAGCCTTACTCGTATCAAGGAAAGGTCTCCCAATAATAATCAGCACCCAATAATCAACTTCATACTCTATCTTGTGATATATGTGGCAAAGTAATATCCTCTAGACCAAGTGCAACAATCAAACTTGGAACCGTCCTCGTGGAAGAAATGCTTAATTGAGCTAGAGTTATTTCTCCTACATTTTGATTTAAGCCTTAACTAATTACCCAATTTTGTAGGATCCTTGTGGCATTTGAACTTCGAAGGACTTATTTTTGCTTTTTGTTTTGTCTGCAAGACCAAAGCCTTTTCTAGTCATTCAACTGAACTAGTATTCTTATTTCAAAAGAATTTGGCAGATCAAGTCTTCCTTGAACTCTTTTAGCTGGCTGCCTTCAACAAATCTATATAAAAATCATATGGCCATCGTTCTTCATAGCCTTGTTGATACTCTCCCAGTCCTTGTGCAGTTCCGCTGATGAATCGCTAATGCCAGAGGATCCGCAATCCCAGTTTGTTGATTACCATCATTCTCGCTAACTTTAGACGTTGCAAATACTTATGGGGATTAATCGATGACCCAAGATCGAATTATAGCAAGTGCCTATCGCCCCATCATCAGCAAAAGCTGCACCGCAAGTTGTTTGAACTCGCAGATTATTTGAAGTAGTAACAAGGACCCAAGAGCCGCATGCAGATTTCCTTGAAGCTGTTCAACTTGTATTGTGGGAGTCTTATTTGTTCAACATCGATCCAAGGTGGAGATGGCCCATAACTTCATTTCATTTGTACAGCAATTCATCACACTGAGTTGAGACGTATGGCGCAATATTCACCATTCTGAATCAAAGATTTTAAGGCGTTCGGATGTCACTATGCGCATGATGACATATTTGGATCATTGCTTGGCTTGCTCGGTATTGTAATTGACTTGTTCGAGGTAAGTGTTTTGCCTAACTTTTTTGAGGGAATTTTTCCTCCTATATTTCATTGGTCTCTACATGCAGGGGTGATACATATATGAGGTGACGAGCATATATGTATGTGTCGGGGTTAATCATGCTCGGGGTAGATGATGTTAGAATTGGGTCTTGTAAAATTATGTAACTTCCTTGCTTCATGCCTCTCTTGATTTACAGATATTGAGAACGTAGTAAATGTTAGAAACAAAGACTTAGCCTAAGATAACTTGATCAACTTTGATAGAATTTTGGGAATACCTTGATGTGTCTAGATTGGTCATCTCTATGCGTGATAACTACTACATTGTTACAGCTGATATTTTGAGATTCTGGATTATATATTTGTGTTGCTAATAAATTGTGAGATTTGTGGAAGTACTTGAAATATATGACCCTTGAGGGTTCATTGAAACATTGTTGGCTTGTAAAGCACTGATTAAGAACTTTGTTTGGGATACTCGTAAAACACTCTCCTTGATATTACATATACTCCATGCCTTGCCATTTTATTGATATTTATATTCTTGGTGAGGAAGAGTGTAAAGAACGAAGGGTGATGTCGTGCCATTGCTTATATTCATTATCATATGAGAAAGAGTATAAAGCACGAAGGGTGATGCCGTCCCATTGTTTATATTCATTATCATGCGAGGAAGAGCGTAAAGCACGAAAGGTGATGTCGGGCCATTGTTTATATTCATTATCATGTGAGGAAGAGTGTAAATCACGAAGGGTGATGTCGTGCCATTGTTTATATTCATTATCATGTGCGGAAGAGTGCAAAGCACGAATGGTGATGCCATGCCATTTCATATACATTATCATGTGAGGAAGAGTGTAAAGCACGAAGGGTGATTTCGTATCATTTCATATACATTATCATGTGAGGAAAGAATGTAAAGCACGAAGAGTGATGATGTGCCATTTCATTTATATTATAATGCTTATAATACTATGAGGTCATGGCAAAGGGTGTTTCTGTGTAGGTGAGGATGAGGGATATGCATTATGATGTGATATTTGTTTTCTGTGTATACATTTCTGCCTTTACCTTGAGTTTTCATTGTCTCCATTATATATTTTGTGTGATATGTTGTTATTGTCCCGTAGTCGACCTCTATCTCAATTGTTTTTGTGTTGTCCATGTCTTTTACTTGCTTAGCTTGCATATGTCAGGCCTATGTCCTGCTTTTATAATTATACTCATGTTGTACTTATTTTGTTGCACCTTAGTGTAAGCCTTCCACCATTCTACTCCTTAATGTCCTTACTTGTTAACTTGTGAAGATCATGTGTTTCCTTCTTGTTTGCCATATTCGTACTTAGGCCTCCATTATGCTAGTTAATTGAAATTATAACCCTTTTTTCCTAATTGTGATTATTACCTCTATGCTCTATGTTTAGTCTGTTACTAATGTTCTTCTGTACATTCTCTTTTATTATAAATTCTTGCATATTTCCCTGCCTTGTCTTCTATTGTCGGTATTTCTATCATTTGGTTGGTATTGTTTTACGCACATATGGTGAGGATGAGATAAGTGCACGAAGGGTGGTGTCGTTCCATTAGACTTGGATGTCTTGAGTAATTTATCACACTATAAAAGTATATGAGGTGATTTTTATGGTTCATGGGCTTTCGTTCTATGGAAAGGGCCGGTTGAGATGCTGGAAACTGTGAAATAGTGATGTTTTCTGATACTATTTTATTTCCTGTTACAGTCGCATTGTGTACTTTATTCTATTATTATGTCTTTTAGTCCTATTGCTAGTTTGCATTATAATGTTTATTAATGAGTATCTTTTAACTAAAAAAATCTCATCACTACTTCGAAGAGGTTAGTCAAGATACTTACCAGTACATGGGGTCGGTTGTACTGATATTGCACTTCTGCACACTCTGTGCACACTATTGGGGCGGAGCTGCTTAAGAAGTTGGGGGCTGACCATGAAGATGTTTGTGTATTCTGCATAGAAGCTACCACTTGTCTTTGGTAGTTTTAGACATTATTAATCTTTTCATGTAGTTTTTAAATAGAACGTGTATTTATTCATACCAGCTTTGTATATTCTAAGTCTTAAAATCACATGATTCGTACTACCAGTTCTTGGGTAAACTTGTAAAGGTTCAGATAAATCCTAATCCAAATTTTCTATAAGTTTATTTGGTTGGTTTCTTTTGTTAATTGGCTTACCTAGCGGGTCAAGTTAGGTGCCATCATGACCGGTGGTTTTTGGGTCGTGAAAGCTTCAACTAACGGCACATTAATTGAGAGGCTCTTCATCATTTGAATGAACTTATTGAATTGATTCTCACCATTTTTCTTGGCAAAACTTTGAGGGTATGAAGGTGGAGGCTTAGGCACTAGTGCCTTAGCCTTTTGCACTACCGTCTCGTGTATGTTAATAGTGTATTCCCTAGATAGGTTCATTTCCTCTTGAATCTCTTCCACACTATCTTCAATGACAATCCGAACATCATCATTAGGTTGCACCACATTGTTCGGGATCTCTTCTTCTTGCATCACTTGATCATCATCAACAAGTTACCTTTGACATGAGGTGGGTGTATTCCCACCTCTTCCACTTCTTGTGGTAACGGCCACACTATGCCCCATGTTGTTACTACCCTTTAGGTTTACTAGTGTGTCACTTGGTTGTGCCCCCTTAGGACGAGAATTTGAAGCTTGAGATATTTTTCCCATTTGAACTTCTAGGTTGAGGATTGATGTGTTGTGTGACTCAAGTTGGGAATCCGAATCGGCATTATTTTACATCACTTTCTTGAACATACTTTCAATACACCCATTTAATTTTCTAAATAACTTGGACCATGGGAAGGATAAGGATGTGGGTTGATCGGTTGTTGGTACATTGGGGGAGTTTGAAGATCCGACCACCGATTTCCTTAATTGTTGCTCCATTCGCCTTGATTGTCCCAATTTCCTAAGTTGTTTTCACTCCAATTTCCTTGATTTTTGTTATTATTCCAATTCTCTTTATTGTTATTTCTACTCCAATTTCCCTGATTGTTAGAATTCCAATTACCTTGATTGTTTTGAGGTCGCCACTATTATTGTCTTGGGACTTGGAAGTTGTTTCTTTGCCCTTGGAAATTGTTCACATATTACACTTCCTCTTCTTGTTCATTATAGGAATTATCTTGCTCAAAATCACTATCTTCTTGCAGATAGTTCTCCACTCGAGTTTCCACTTGTGGACCTTTGTCCCTCCTCTTGTTCACCATCATGTTTACTACTTCCATAGCATTGACTAGCTTAGGAGCTTGCAGTTGACTAAGTTGAGCCTTTGCTAGTTGATTCGTGGTAGTAGTTCATTCGACAATGGCTTGTTCGTGGTCATCCAATTCTTTGTGAAGGTAGATCATATTCGTATCACCTTGTGGAACATTGGCCCGAGATTTCCAATCTGATGACGTTTCCACCATCTCATCCAAAATCTCACACACCTCTGCATAAGGCGTAGTCATGAAGTTCCCACCAGCTAGTTGATTCACTACACATTGGTTGGTTGTGTTAAGTCCCACGATAGAAGGTTTGTTGAATCATGTTTTCCGTCATATCGTTGTTGGGACATTCCTTGACCATAATTCTATATTTATCCCATATCTCGTGTAGTGGTTTATTCGGATCTTACTTGAATGCCAAAATCTCCTCTCGAAATATAGCCATGTGTCCGGTAGAGAAGAACTTGACAATGAACTTTCCTGACAACTCATCCCAAGTGCCAATTGAATGGTTTGGTGATCATTCTAACCACTATAAAGCTTTCCCCTGTAGAGAGAAAGGAAAAAGTCTTAGACTCAATGCATACTCGGAGATATTTAATTGATTGCTCCCCCAAAAAGTGTCCACGAACCCCTTCAAATGTTTATAAGTATTTTGTGTTGGAGCATCGGTGAAGAAACCCCATTGATCAAGCAAAGTGAGAATCACATTGGTGATTTTGATGTTGCCCGCCCTAATACAGGGATGGACTATTGCACTAGCATATCTTCATTGAGTAATAGCCAGTAAGGAGCCGCTCGTGGAGGAAGTGGGGGTGGAGCGGGTACATTGTCATGAGGCACCGAGCCTCTTATATTGTCTTGAGGTTCAAGAGGTACCTCCTCAACTTGCTCATCCTCGCCGTCCACTTCCCCCAAAGGAACATTTCCAAGATCATTGTTTGCCTCCATGAGTGCCTAAAATTTTCTGTACATGTTAGTAACACAGAAGGAAAATAAGATATTACAAAAAAAAAACCAAATATAGAGCTAACACCGTTTTAACCCTTCGAAAATGGCCTCAAAAATTGATCCACGTCTAATCCACACTCAATAGTGAGTTAAAACGGTTGTTGGAAGAATAGTAGCCAACAAGAGTGGGGGCAAATTTCCACATGGAGCTACAATGGGTGTTAGGGGTAACACATGACGGAAGAAAATGGAACAACTAATTGCACTTCTAAACACGTGGTTTTGATTTCTAATTCTACTTTTACTCTAACAATTATAAGCTAAAAAAAGAAAGTACAAGCGGATGATAAATTTTGGTGTTTTTCCAAATAGTTAAAAAGCCTAGGGATGTGACCGTAACCTAGGTGTTCGCCTAATGGGTTAAATGCATTAATACTTATTTAGTTGATTGGGGTGTACTATAACTCACAACTCTACGTTACCCACTCAATACTTGTCGGTCAAGGAATGATTTTGCCTAATTCGGCTTTCTCAAGTCCAAATGGGTCTCAAACAAAATAGTTGACATGAGCTCAAGTTCTGTTCTCACTATCTCTAGTTTCAACCATTTAACTAGGCTAATAAAATCCTCAATTAACCCAGTTCCTTATTAGCCAAGTTATCCTAGATCAAGTCCCTATTTGTCAAGTAGAGACTAAGTCAAAAAGGTATGAATCAATGTTTGCAACCATTAATTCTAAAATTGAAGCATAAAATAAGCTAAATATTCAACACCCGATCATAAACAAGAATTATATTAAATACCCATAAGGTTTACACACTAGGGTTAGGTCACAACCCTTGTAAGAATCTAGCTACTCATAGTGAGAATTAATGAAAATAAAGAAGAAATGCTAATTAAACCCATAATCAAAGATTAAAATCATAAAATATAATATTTAAATACTAAAGTAATAACAAACTTCCTAAAATGGTTAAATGTAAAGGCTATAACAATGCAAACTTCGAAACTTGACCTAAAAATGTGAAACTCATCTATTTATAATGGCTCAAATTTTTCTGAAAAAATATCCCTCGGGAGGTTCTGCGGCCGCACAATTCCATGTGCAATCCGTAGATTTCTTCAGTTGGAAGGATCTTAGATTCTGCAGCTACAAATTTCTTGATTGCGGCTGTAAAGCATTTTTTACGGCCATACAATTCTTGTGCGGACCGCACTTCAGCAAGGCTTCTATTCTTGTTCTTTTGCACACTTTCTAAACTTTTAATCATTTATCAGTGTAGACCTTGTCCTGCAGCCGCACAATTCATGTGTGGTCCGAACATGGGCCAAATTCCTTCTGGGCTTTATCACTTGATTTGTGGCCGCATATGGAATTCTGCGGTCCGCACTTTCTTCTGCGGACTGCACTTCTTCAGTTCTGCGCCCTTTCATTCCTTGTGATTCGGAACACTCCTATTTGAGTCGGGATTTCATAATGGGAGACCAAACTTTCAACATTCCTACAATTTGCACACTTTCATTACTTTCGGGAATATCAATCAATACTTTCGGACTAAATCAAAAGCAAAAAGGTGCTAATAAGTAGTGGTATCCCGACTTACCTACTCCTCCAAACTTAAGTCGTTGCTTGTCCTCAAGCAAGTAAATTAGTTCCCACCTCATAGATTTAAGGGTCAATTCAGCGACTCAAAGGTGAGCCAGTCATACATATGTTGGGACCAACAATTACCCACAGTATTCATACATTATTAACAAGGTGACAAGTCAAATATTTACGCACATATAGTTCTAATGTGACATTTGAGCTTCAAGAATTGACTTTACTCATCAAGGAATCTTGTTCTATCATGTAGGTCATGAGGGACTCAAAACTCTTCCTCCTCTACTTTCCATTTGCCAAGATCACTTAAGAAATTAGCACTCATCTTAAGAATTATGAAACGCTCACTCGTCTCTCACAAGAGAATGTCACAAGTACGCCTTCAAGTACCATAGGCTTGCCCCTCATGAGAATCCCACTAATGTAAGCTCACTCGGTTTGAAATCGAGTAGGACTTCTTTTAGGTTGTAATGAAGTCTTTTAGATTAGAGTAGGATACCATATGAGTAAGTGGGTACACCTTTCATTAAGCACCCCACACTTTCATTTTTCGGCTTGCAATTGCCAATTTTTAAAGGCATTTTCTTTTCATTGGGGACTAGAGAGATTTAACATCACTCTTTCTTGTTCAATTCTTTCTTTTTTTTTTTTTTTTTTTTTTTTTTTTTTTTTTTTTTTATTGCTCATGCTAGGGATCATTGTTGATACCCAATTTTCCCTCATATTTTTCAAATATATTTATATACTTTGAAAATAGTACATATACATCATCATTTGATTTACAAGCATGCACAAGTATTTTTTCATAATTTTCCATATTTTTTAAAGACTTCAAATCAATTTATTTCTTCATTTTATTATATAAATATCCAATAATTATCCTCCAAATTATGTGTGAATCTGCCTATTTTTGTCGATTTCTTTTACTTACCCAAATTAGGGTTTCAGATCATCTTTAATTGAACCAAATCTGGTTCGATTCTGTGTTTATTTTTTAATAATATCCTATCTATGTTCATTTTATGCTAATATGTGATTATTTTCCTATATTTTATGCCGATTTTGTGGTTTACCTAAAATTAGGGTTTTAAAACCTTTTAACTTGAACCAACTCTGGTTCGATTATGTGCTTGTTTTGAATAATTTCCTATCTATTTTCATTGCATGCATTATGTGATCCTTTGCATTATTTTCTTCCAATCTTGTGTATTTTTTCCTAAAATTTAGGGTTTCAATTCTACTGATTTAAGTACGTGGCCTTTTTGGTGTTTAAACTAACTATTTTCCATGTTTATGTTCTAATTTTTGCACTATTTAAACCCCTCCCCACTCCCCTTCGGAAGAGGGTTTTTTTTAAAGTTCTGAGTTCGAAAAACTTTCACTACTATAACAAAAATTGTGTGCTTCCACTCTTGAATAATCTCATTATGTGTTCTGATTCCTGGCCGGTTGAAATCTAAGGCCAGAAATCTCCAAGTTCTTACTTCTGTTTGGTGATATTTACCACACTGTTGGATCCCTTTCTTCCCTGTTTCATCTCAACTGGTGAGCTATTAGACCCTCTGCCATTTCATTATGATTATTTACTCAATGTGTTATTTCAACTAGACTATGTTATCCTAAATGCTATTACTTGTAGTTTGAGACATGTTTGAACCTATTTTTGAGTTGGTTAATGAAATTCTGCTTAACTCTGTCTCATTGATAACTATCCATTAAGTTATGTTATGAACCTGCTTGTAAAATTGCCCTTATACCTTTCCTATGGACTAGTTAACCATCTATAGATGTATGCATTAACAGAATTATGCTATAATGTGTCATGTTTGACTTTGTTCTTACTATATTGTGACACCCCTAGTAATTTCCTTAATCAGTTTTAACATGTCCTGACCTATTGCTAATTAATGTGAATCCTTCCTATGGCACTAGTTCACGTACTTAGTCTGATATGGACTCTCTAATATCACTATGAATCTGCTTTTGAACTTGCCTTGTTAGCATGTGACTGAATTTAATTTCTATGCATGATTAAGTCTGCTTAGGATTAAGCGTGTCTACTATTTGTTCATATATGCTCAATTTGTGATTCTGTCCTTCGGTGGATTCCTTAATCCCATTCCACTCCCCTAGTCCTTCTGAATTCTTACTCCTAGCTGGCTGAAAGCCAGAACTATATCGGTTCTGTCCTTTGGCCTCCTTAGTGAGAGCACTGCTCAGGATTCATGTGAGACCATTGGGAACTCTGACACACTAGGACCTGGTCCCTTGTCTTTTCTTGAACTGTTTCTAATCAACCTCTCTAGTGTGAGCACTTCCCTGTGTTCTTGAAGACCTTAAGAACTCTGACACATTAGGGATTTGGGTTCTATATGCTCAGCATTGAGATATGGGTGAATCATTGAACAACTGGTTATATTGTATCTATGAACAATGGATTTTGGAGCTATTATGAGTTGAAGGCCTGGCCTGTCCAGATGTATTTGGGCCCGTTGTAGGCTCCCTATAGTTATACTTACATTTTAATTTATTACATTAAATTCTGATCTGTAATAATTATTTGTAACAACAATTATGGGGTGTTAGTGAAATTGGGAAGGGGTTCTTATTTTACATTTGCAATAAAGTTGGGCAGAAATCCTATATAGGTTCGATATTGTGTTGTTGAATGTTGTATGTTAGAAATAATGCCCATAGGTGCTTTATTATGTTTAGTCTTTATGTGCTAGCAGCCATGTCCATAAGTTCATTGCTTGGTTCAATTATGTTCTGTTATAGACCACACTTATAGGAAATGTTGTGATCAAATATGTGTGCAAATTCCTGCTTACATTTTGTTCTATTAAAATTGTAATAATCCTGCCTATAGGATCTAAAATTAGACCAAATTATAGAAATCATGCCTATAGGATGTAAAACTGGATCAAATTGTAGAATGCCCGTTACAGGCTTGAATTTGTTTAATTATGATTTCTTCCCGTTTACTCATGAGTTTCCAAATATTGTGTTGTTGCCCTCACTAGAAAACATACCTATAGGATTAAAACAAATAATTCTGGATCTGTTTCTGTGACATTCCACTATTGACTCTCGCATAAAACACCTAGATACCATGCTAGTAGGCTTAATCGTATTATGCTAAAATCAGTAGGCAAACTTATGTAGGTTATACTAATCGCATTAAGACACTAATTTTGCACATGACTGTCTGCTCGTTCATTCAATATCACATAGATATCCTGCCTATAGGATCCTGCAATTAATAAAATCTGTCAATGTTAACTAGTTTGGCGTGCATTTGATGTCTAAATACATAGGCTAACTTGGGCCCATACTTGTTTCTATTTGAAAGTCCTAATTATTTTGTTTGTTGCTTAGTATTTTACTTTTGAGCAGCCTAAGTGAAGGTCCATAACCACCCTGAATTAGAGGTCCAAATGCCTAATGTACCATAGGCATGGGATGGGTAGTGCACGCATAGGGCACGACTTAGAATTAAATAGAGCGCTTTAGGTCAACAAATTAAAGATAGTAACCGGGTAGCAGGAGATGATAGTCCGTGCTTGCTGAATAATATGAGTAACACCCCATCTTGAGGGAGTTACAAAATATTATTTATGTTTCACGCGGTGATCCTTTAGGCTAAAAAAACATAAAACCCCCATTTCTGTTAAGATAATTCTTTATTTTGTCTAAACTGTTTCTTTTTCTCTTAGACTAATTCACATATTTCGAGTTCGTCCGGGACCCACCATTGTGGACCTCGAGGAGTGCCTAACACCTTCTCCTCAAGGTAATATGAGCCCTTACCCGATCTCTGGTGACACAAACTAGTAAAACCGAGTCATTTGCAAATAGGTGCCCTAACGCACCTTCATCCGTTCGGTGGAGACTCTCTCTATTTTAATAACCCTTTCCGTAAAAGAGTTGTCACATGTCGAAACCCGATTTCACGAGAAAAAGGGGAGCAACAATCATTACCTCTTTTGAATCCATTAACCCTTCCACTTATTTATGTTTTGCACTTTTCTTTTCTTTTTTTCTTTTTTTTTTCTTGCCTTTTCTTTTCACATAGATCATGTCATTTCTCTTTTCGTGCCTTGATACATATTTCATATTCCTCATATCTCTCCCAAACTTATGTTTTAAGCCATTTGTTTCACAAGAGTGTTAAGGAAAGTCCGGGTGCCAAGAGAGGTTCACGACAAAACGAATAAAGGCGTATAACATGGTTATCAAATGTGAAAGGCTAGAGATCAAACGATTGACTAAGGATAACGACATTAATTGGAAGTAGAAACTCCAAACGGGACAATACAAGCCTATAATCACTTTTCAAACCAAGCAAAACTTAGGATTTCCCCTTGAAAACCATTCAGCGCAAGTTCTAGGCCATTCGGACGGACACTTGGGTTAACAACAATTCATCTCAGCCCTCACACAACTAGATTGTAAAAGAGGATAGAGTCGAGAGCATACAATGACCACATTCAAGTTTAAATATCACTATGGTCCAATTAAACCACTCGATGATTACCAAAGTCAACTCAACAGTCACGAAGTCACTAACTAGAGCTATTTCTTTCAAAAACCTTGTCTCTGACCATAAGCACATAGTAAGTGTGTTGCTACCAAATGAATCAGGATTAACTCTTCGAGAATTACTTGATTAGGTCTTTTTATTCATTACTACTACTATTATTACCTAAACAAAAAAAAACAGACTCATTCCCTTAAGAAGGAGGTTGTCACGCCATCCATCGTTGGGACGAGTCAGCCGGTTCACACAACACCTACCTTTGGAAAGAACTGTGGCATTAAGAAAACCAAATGCTTTATTATCTACTAAAGAATAAAAGGAAGCTACTTAACAAAACAATAACTAAGATAGACAAGATATAGAAGTTAATAAGCAAAAACAAAATAAAGAAGCTAATGAGCAAAAACAACTAAATATAGAATACATATACATAATAAAAGAGAGAAGATATATAAATACAAATGAGAAAAGAAAGTGTCTCTTCAAATTATTAAAGACCAAATGTATCAAAGTGTACCAATGTGTCAAATAAACTCCACCTCCCCCCCTCCCTCCCGAATAAAAGTAAGTATTGTTCCTAATGCTTAGAAAAATAAGAGTAAAATAGTAAATTACTGACTCATGCTATGCCAAGGTATCCATGATCATGTTTTGGTTCTCCAAAATCTTCTTCAGTGTCTAATCAATGTTAGAAGGATAATTTGATGCATGTGAAGTGGACTGCGCGACAACAGTTACTAGACAAGTCAGACAACTTTGCAGTAGTTGTCTGCATCCAATTTTTGAGACTCGCCAATGCTTGGGAGACTCGTAGCACAGATAGTAGGGTGGCAGGAATCGGCACTGGCCTGAGGACGGTGGCACGAGTTGTGCTAAGAGATGTGGTAGGAGCTGTGGATGATGGCGGAGGCATAATTGCGGAACTGAAGAAAGGCTCAACCGAGGTGGATAGTGTATCAGCTGCCTCCGAGACTACCACTGTTGGCTCATCAGACTGGCCTGTGGTGGTAGGAGGCTGGACTTTCTTCTTTGGGTTGCTCGCATCCATCAATGAATACCAATCGCAGGGCTTCTTCGGCTTCACCTTTGCGACAAAATCTCTCGGATCTACCTTTACATTAGTGAGGTACTCTATAATACTATTGGGATAAAGGGTGGGTCGAGCTATCCTGCAATGAAATGTTGTCCGACATCAAGACACCCACGTTAAATTGGTACCCGGCCATGATGGAAGCTACAAGGACAGCCCGATGAATAGGAAAGTGAGTCGCATTCTTGAACGGATCCAATCTTCTGTAGGAAAAGGTTTTCCACCCCTTCGCCTCAAAACTCAGAGTGCTCCGGTGGATGGGAACCCCAGCAGTGATCCGTGGTGGTGGTGGCCCTAATGGATCAGGATGCACGTCGCAGCGTATGTTATAAGGATCGCGTTGCACGTCGCAGCGTATGTTATAAGGACTGGGCTGCACGCCGCAGCAATATAGATATATACATATATATATATATATATATATATATATATATATATATATATATATATATATA
>ML326472.1:0-23824 GCA_005239505.1 Nicotiana paniculata | reverse complement strand
AGAGGTCGTTTCTTTTAGTTTATTATCCGAGAAATGTCTCGCGTAATTTGTATATATTTATCTGGGGTACGCTCCGAAGTGTTTGTATTTGGAGGCCGAAAGTAGAACTTGTCGTCCTTTTATTTTTCTTTTTCTTTTATTAGGTGGGAACGACCTCGAGCCTCTAGTGTGTTTATTTTTCTTTTTCTGTGTTTACTTTTACCTCAATTTGAATATTTTAAAAGCCAACTAGATCGAGTACGCAACCGTGACTTCACGGGACTCGAGGAATGTCCATGCCCTTCTCCCCGAGTCAAATGAACCCCCTTACTTAGAACCCTAGTGCAGACTTAGTTTTGGAGTCCAAAGTGTTTTAGAAGGAAAAATTATTTCTGACAACAGTGACCTGACACACCGAAATCAAATGTTAGATGGTGACTCTGAAAAGTCCTTTTGAACACAAATTACTATCACTTTCTAATTGAAAATCCTATTTGAACTTTACAAATCACTTTAAATCTTTTAAATGGTTTAGTGAGGTGAAAAAGATGGGTGTGACAGCTAACTAGCGTGTGATAGCTGACTGCGAGAAGGAAGGTTCAAGCTATGACTGTCCCATGGGATACTCATTTGAAACCTTTGTCCGGCCAATGCAAGAACGAGAGAAGTGATATAAACATAAGAATGGAAGGTTTGCTTGTCAGATGTCGGACTTTGTGTTTAAAAGATAGATAATGTATGTGAGACTCCTATGGATGTATTTCAAATGGTCAGTATATGTAAGATATTACGAATTTTGTAAGGCTTGAAATTTTACCTACAACAATTACAAGATAAATTTATAATTGTATTATTCNCCCCCCCCCCCCTCCCCCTCTTCCCCCTTTATTTTTGGGATTTCTCTCGATGATATGGGAGCTAACATTTTAAAATAGGTTCCTTATGACGTATTCTGTCATGACCCAGAATTTCCACTTTCGGGACTATGACGGCGCCTAACATTTCACTTGCTAGGCAAGCCAATGTTAGAATAGCTTTTTAGCCATTTTTAACAATTCAAATTAACTGATACCGAGTAAACTGAATAGCTGAAAAAAAATTGAAATCAAGTGAGAAAACCCATAATAACAGCAACATCTAGATACAATCCCCGAACTAGTGTCACAAGTGCACGAACGACTAGAATAACACAGATAATGGTCTGAATGAAAGTGAAACTGTCTGAAATGAAATAAACAACTAGGATTAGGTAGAAGAGGACTTCAGGGATGTGAACATCGAGAAGCAATACCTCAGGCTCCGTCGGGTAATCAATTCGAGCAATCTACTTACAGTCGCTAGGACTGACTCCAAACTCTGCACAAGAAGTGTCGAGTGTAGTATGAATACAATCGGCCCCATGTACTATGTAAATGCAGAGTCTAACCTCGACGAAGTAGTGACAAGGCTAAGGTGGGTCACTCACAATAACCTGTACGTAGTATAATAATAATAACAGGAAAGAAACGTAGAAAAAGTAAGGCAGTTAACTTATGAAAATAAACCCAATCCTCGGAATCAGTAAAACCAGAAATATCAATCCTTCCAATCTCATATGAAAACATTGAAAGCTAACACGATGCAACAATGAATACAAAACACAAATTCGTTGCGACGCGCAACCCGATCTCACCGTACAAACACAGTCCTCCCTTATTTCACCATATCAATATCAAGAATAACCGTGGAAGAATGGAAGAAAGTAACATTTTAATACGAGAATAATGAATGACAAGTAGCAAGTTAAGGCATAGGAAGAAATTAAAGCATGTAACAATTAAGACACGGAATAAAATAATTAATGGTATACGGGAAAGCATGGAAACAAGTATTTTTATGGCGTATATTGTATATGCCGCTACACATGTAATTCATATAGCACATAACTCAAGGGTTTCTATTCCCTCAAATCAAGGTTAGACCCAACACTTACCTCGCTCCATATGCAAATCAAAGCTCAACCAGGCCTTTCCTCTAAAATCCGCCTCCAAACCAATCGAATCTAACAAAAATCGACTCAATAACATCAAACAATACTAGGAAAATCAAATACAGTACATAAAGTTAAGATCTTTACACTTTTCCCAAAAATTCAGCAAAAGTCAACCCCAGACCCGTTTGGTCGAAACCGGAGATTCAGACCAAAATTCAATTATTCATTCACCCTCGAGACCGATTATATAATTAGTTTTGAAATTCGCCCTCAATTTGAGGTCTAAATCACAATTTTACAAAAATCCCTCAATTCTTCCCAAATCCCAAAATTTCTACCATGAAAGAACATAGATTGAGGTTAGAAATTAGGTGTTGATGGAAATAGAAGAAATCAAGTTAAAGTATACTAACCTATGAAAGGGTGATGAAATTTCTCTTAAAACTCGCCTCTAGGCCGAGCTCTAATGAAAAGATGGTGAAAAATGGGTGAAATCCCGTCCTTGGGTTATTTAATAGATTGGGCGTCAGGCCTTCTTCGCGTTCGCGAATGGACTAATGCATTCACGAAATACATCATCCAGAATGTCCTACGCATTCGCGAAGGCTTCTCCCCCCAGGACTTCGCGTTCCCGAGCCAGGGCTAGCGTTCCCGTAGAGTAATAGTGTTGCCCCCTTCCCAGGTCCCTCAACACTATGTGTTTGCGAAGGGAAACCCCCCTCCCCAAAGCTTCACGTTCGCATACCATCCATCGCGTTCACGATGAAAGAAAGCCTCCTCAGCGCAGCTTACTCTTTGCGATTGTGGGAGTATCTTTGCGATCTGAAAAAAGAACACACCAGATGAAAGCAGTAGACAAACCAACAATTCTCTCTAAGTTCAAAATGGTCCGTAGCATATCCGAAACTCATCCGAGATCCTCAGGCTCCAAACCAAACATGCACAGAAGTGTAATAATATCATACGAGCTCGTTTGCGTGATCAAAACATCAAAATAACACCTAGACACCACATAATAAAAGGATATCCTTTTCATATACTCTAATAATTCTTCCCGCATCTGGATAAGATTCGACTCTTGCACTTTATCATACTGTATAGAACAAATCAGACACCAAAACAATTGAAATTTTCAAAGAAACTTAAGAACATGAAATTTTACAACCGGACGTCCGAATCACGTCAAATTAACTCTGTTTTGCACCAAATTTACAGCCAAGTCATAAATACTGAAATGAACCTATACTATGTTCCGAAAATGAAATCGGAACCCAGTAGCAATACAGTCAACCTTAGAAATTCTTTAAAACTTTAAATGGCTAGTTTTCAACATATTACGTTGAATCAATCCAGGGACTTCCGAATTCGATTCCGGGCATACGCCCAAGTTCCAAATCACTATACAGATCCACCAGGATTGTCAAAACACTGGTCTAGGTCCGTTTACACAAAATGTAAGTCAACTCGAATGAGTTTTAAGGCACTATTTCAAAATTTTATCAATTTCTCACATAATTTTTTTTCCGAAAAGGGCAGATTGTGCATGTTAATCGAGGAAGGCTAAACGGAGCTATTCGAGGTCTCGTAGTACAGAAATGAAGGGTAAAACTATAAATGACCTATCGGGTCATATCACGACCCAAAATCCAACTAGTCGTGATGGCACCTAACCAACCCAATAGGTAAGATAATTAACAACTAACCAATTCCAATGAAATTAATAAGACAATTAAATAAAAGAAAATATTTGAATTTTATATGTTCACCAAGGACTGGTAGTACAAATCATGAGTTTCAAAGAATAGAGTTTACAAAGGTGAAATAAAATATGCATCGTCGGTTTGAGAAGTATAGAAACAGAGTTTTATAGACCTAAAGCTACCACGAACAAGGGGAAGCTACAACCGAGACGCAGATACATCTTCAATCCAGCTCCTATCGAACACAGCAACATCGGCAGCCAACATTTGCACGCAAGGTGCAGAACTACAACCCCATGTACTAGTAAGTATCAAACCTAACCTTCGGTTAAAAGCAATGACGGTATCTCAGAAGTAAAAGTGCTCATCTCGTTCACAGGTCCAGAATATGGTCATGCTTTCAAGTATCTCAGTGAAAACCTAAATCTTTTACCGAAAATGCCAAAAATACGAGTAAGTTTGAAAACTGTAATTTTTTCAAATATCCTTTCCACAATAAATAAGATGTTTCATTTTATTTCCAAATAACAAGTTTGAAATACCTCTCTATGCCCACATATCAATGTGTGTAAAAAGTAATGAATGACTTGATTCCGTATAACATGAGGAGCTTGTATGTCATGTGTGCTTGCAAATGCCATGTATCTCAGAGACGAATCATGTACTCACACTCTTAGAGTACTCAATCTCATTGTCTGACACTTTTCACTCATCATACTCAACCACTCAGTACTGTATATGGCCCATAGGCCTAGGGAAGATCCATCTCGGAATATATACATCATTGACCATCAGTCACTCAGTACCGAGGAAGGCCAATCCGACCCCATGGAGAAGATCCATCTCCAGGTATATAAATGCTTCGGACAAGATCCATGTCCAGGGAAGATCCATCCCTCAATATAATCAACCGCGCTCACTGGGGTGTGTGCAGACTCCGGAGAGGCTCCTTCAGCCCAAGCACTATATCAAGCCAATCATGGTATAAATAAATATAACCTGATGCGGCGTGCAACCCGATCCCATAATATAATCAATATAACGTGCTGCGGCGTGCAACCTAATCCCATAATATAATCAATATAACATGCTGCGGCGTGCAACCCGATCCCATAGTATCACTCACACTTAGGCCCTCCGCCTCACTCTATCATTAATCTCTCCAGTCTCTCGGGCTCACAATGCCATGGAACTAGCCCAAAATGATGATATGATGTGTCAATAAATGGTAACAGAGATTGGGATATGATATGCATATGAATGCGTGTGACTGGGTATGTAATGCAATGAAAGTAGATAAATCAACAGCAGAAATGACCTCAATAGGTCCCAAACGGATACCATGTAGCCTATACATGGTTTCTAACATGGATCACAACTCAATAACTCAAGTACGTAGTAATTTCATGGTTACAAGTAAGATCAGGTAACAACACAGTACCACAGAAAGGGCGAAATTATAATTTACACGATGCACGCCCACACGCCCTTCACCTAGCATGTGCGTCACCTCAACACCAATTACATAGCACAAAATTCGGAGTTTCATACCCTCAGCACCAAGTTTAGAAGTGTTACTTACCTCGAACAAGCAAAATCCAATACCCAGCAAGGCAAACGATGCTCCAAGAATACCATCCCGCGCGTAAGGGCCTCCAAACGGCTTGAAACTAGACAAAAACAACTCAAATACATCATATAATTCCAAAGGAAACAAATCAAATCGATAAAGGTCGAATTTTTAATCAAAATTCCAAATCGACCAAAAAATAAAACTCAGGCCCGCACTCGGAACCCGAAAAAACTCAAAAAATCTGACAACCCATTCAATTAAGAGTCCAACCATACTAGTTTCACTCAAATCCGACTCCGAATCCATTTTCAAAACTCAAAAATTCACTTTATGAAATTTTAGACGAAACCCCCAAATTTCACTTTGAAATCATCAATGAAATGTCAAAAACGAAGATAGATTCATGAAATATAACCAAAATCGAATGTAGAAAACTTACTCCAATACATATGGTAAAAATTTCCTCCAAAAATTGTCTGAATCCAAGCTCCCAACTCAAAATATGATCAAATGAACAAACCTTCGATATTAAGTATTTTTGCCTAGCTGTTCTGCCTCGTTTTATGTGTGAAAATGAACCCAACACGTGCTTTTGATACCTCCAATGGATTCCTTGTGAAATTTCAGTCGAGATAGGATTTTGAATCACTTCATTTGACCTTATAATGAAGGAGATATGTTGGTTTCAATATTTGGAAATGTGCAGATTTTTAAATACAAAGTCAGTGGCAATATCGTTATTAATTTGAAAAATCTGGCAACTCAATTCTTAGTAAAATGACCATAAAATCCTCATACTATGTCTAAATTCGATGATTCTTTTCACTACAGATCCGTAATTACAATACGGATCTAATGCTTCAATCCAAATAAAAATCGGAGCTCATTTGTTCAATGTGGTACCATTTATGTCTGCAGAAACGACATCGAAACATAAGAAATACGAGCGCAACACAACCCAAATCTATCTGAAACTCATCTGAGCCCCTCGAGACCCCGTACAAACATACCAACAAGTCCCATAACAGAACACGAATTTACTTGAGGCCTCAAATCACGCATAACAACATCAAAACGATGAAACACACCTTAAATCAAACTTAACGAACTTTCAAACTATCGACTTTCAAAAACTCACGTCGAAACATATCAACCAACTCAGAATGAACTCAAATTTTGCACACAAGTCCCAAATGACATAACGACACTATTCCACTTACCAGAATAACAATCCGAATCTGATATCGAAAAGTCCACTCCCGGTCAAACTTTTCAAAAATCCAATTTTCACCATTTCAAGCCGATCAACTACGAACCTCCAAATCACAATTCTGGCACGCTCCTAAATCCAAAATCACCTAACGGAGCTAATGAAACCATCAAAAATCCAATCCGAGGTCAAATACCCAAAAGTCAAATTTGGTTAACTCTTCCAACTTAAAGCTTAAACCATGAAATTCATTCTTCCAAATCAATTCCGAATAACCTGAAAATCAGAACCGACGATTTACATAAATCATGATACATAAAACAATGCTACTCAAGACTTCAAATAGCTGAACGGGGTGAAAATGCTCAAAACGACCGGTCGGATCGTTACAGGTCATCACATATTCATTTACACCAATTAGGTGTCCTTAAGCAGAGGTAGATAACTCAGCTTGTGGGAATTGATCCCACCTTCTCCAAGTAAATAACTCCACACTTAACAAAGTGCACCATTTAGCCTCTTTGGAGCATGAGTATCAGTAGACAATATTAGATCAATTCTAAAAAATATGTACATAAAATATCTAGTTTGACGGAAAGACTATGAATTCACGTGTTCTATAAAATGGATTGAAAATCCGCCCCTGTCCTTAAGGGTATTTATGTAAAACTGAGATATTTCACTCAAATATATGATACAAATTATAGTTAAAACGATATTTAAGAAGATAATGTTTTGAACAATCACCCAATTAAAGCACCAAGCTTTTATGTAGTTTATGAACGCAAACAGATTATTTCTAAAAATCGCTGTAGTAGTTATCGTAAGTTAAAAGAAATAGAAATCAAATACTATATTGGAGAGTGTACTTCAAATGGTCAATATATGTAAGATATTATGGATTTTACAAAGTTGGAAATTTTACCAATAACAACTACAAGATATATTTATTAGTGTGCTATTCTCGTTTTCGTTCTTTTTCAACCCCCCTTCCCCCACCAAACCTCTTATTCTTGAGATTTCTCTATAGGATATGGGGACTAATATTTAAAATAGGTTCCTTATGAAGTGTTCATTTATACGTGGAGACAAATTGGGTCTATGAAATCCATTGACATCGCCATTATTGGAGAGAGGTCTAGCTATATATGATGGTTGTGAACATAAGAGACTTAGAAGTTTGTTATCTTTCATGTAAAGTCGTTAAATTGCTATTTTCTGCCAGGAAAGGAACCATATAAGTAAAAAAATTGAGAATGAAAATGTAATGACCCGATAGGTTATGTTATGTTTTGAAATCTAATTCTATGAACCGAAGTCTTAAAAATCTTGTTTTAACCTTCCTCGATTTGTATGCGCAGTACGAGCGTCTTTTCGGAAATCTTTAATGTTAAAAATTGAGAAAAATATAAAATTTTGCCTTAAAATTCATCTGAGTTGACTTCGGTCAATATTTTGAGTAAACGGACTCGGATTCGTGTTTTGACGCCCCAATGGGTCCGTATTGTGATTTGGGACTTGGGCGTATGCCCGGAATCGAATTCGGAAGTCCCTAAGCCGAGTTATCACATTTTATAGAAATTTAGAAATTTAAGGCTTAATGAACTTGAAATGTTGACTGATGTTTGACTTTTGGATATCGGTCCCATATTTTGGTTCTGGAGCGCGCTGTAGGTCCAATAGTGCATTTATGACATGTCTGTCAAATTTGATGAGAAACAGAGTTGGTGGAATAAAGGTGGTATGTTGAGGTGGAATAAGGGTGAATCTATACTGTACGGTGGGATCGGGTTGCACGCCGCGACATGTGTTATAAGGGTGGATTGTATTGGTGGTATAAGGGTGAACTATGATTATGATATTGTGATATGGTGGATCGAGTTGCGCGCTGCAACACTACATATATATATATATATATATATATATATATATATATATATATAAATATTCATTGTTGTTTATGTTGTTATGAGGAAATAAGGAAGGATTAAGTGACGTACGGTGGGATAGGGTTGCAGGCCGCAACAACCTATGTGTTTCTATTTCCCCTAAGTTGTGTTAGGTTTACGGTACTTTCTTTTGAACTTAAGGATTGGTAATTCCAAACGTCGCTGGCTTATTCCCTGAAGTTGTAGTTATTATTTCCAATTGACGTCTTTATTTTATTCTGTATTTCCTTTTCTATCTTTATGATATATATACTGTGTACAAGTTGTAGTGTGAGTGACCCGCCTTAGCCTCGTCACTACTTCGTCGAGGTTAGGCTCGGCACTTGCAGAGTACATGGGGTCAGTAGTACTCATACTACACTCTGCACTTCTTGTGTAGATTTTGGCATTGGTCCCAGCTGATCGAGAGGCGTAGTAGCTCGGACTGATTCATTGCAGACTCAAGGTAGATCTGTTGGCGTCCGCAGATCTTGAAGTCCCCATCTATCTTCTTCTATTTTTTATTGTTTTTTTCGTTCAAACAATTGTATTTCTTTCAAGATTTGCTTGTAGAACATCCTAGAAGTTCGTGAATTGTGACTCCAGATCCGGGTTGTAGTAAATATCACGAGAATTTATATTATTTCGCACTCGTTTTACTTCCATTGTAGCTTAATTGACTTTATTTACTGAATTGAATAAGAATTGGCTTAATAATTCTCTAACATTGGCTTGCCTATAAAGTGAAATGTTAGGTGCCATTACGGTCCCGAAGGTAGGAATTTTGGGTCGTGACAAGTTGGTATCAGAGCACTAGGTTGCCTAGGTCTCACAATTCACGAGCAGGTTTACTAGTGTTTGGAGGAACGGTACGGAGACGTCCGTACTTATCTTCCAGAGGCTATGAAGTTTAGGAACAAATTTAATTTCTAATCTTCTTTGTCGTGAGATTTTGTTGTCACAGTGTTATTTGAACTCTTCTACTCTTATTCTCTCGCAGATGGCGAGAACACGTACCGCATCTTCAGCTGAAAAGCAGCTAGAGCCCCCAGTGGAAGCTCCTACGAGGGGCAGGGGTCGAGGCCATGCCAAAGGCCGAGTCAGGGGCAGGGCTCAGCCCAGATCCTGAGCAGCAACACTAGCAGTGGAGCCTCAGGTAGAGTTTGACGAGGAGGTTCCAGCCTAGACTATTCCTATTGGGCCAGCTCAGGTTCCGGAGGGGTTCATTGCCACCCCTAGTGTTTCAGTACGATTTGGTCTGTTTGGTGGGACTTATGGAGAATGTGTCCCAGACTGGCACATTTCCTATGGCACCAACCGTCTCTCAGGCTGGCGGAGAAGCAGAGACTCCTGCTACCCACACTCAGAAGCAGATGGCTCCCCAGTATCAAACTATAGTATCTCATCCAGCCAGAGTAAGTCAGTTGATCGTTGCGGCACAGACCGGTGATGGGTCAACTATGTCTTCCGAGGATTTATGGTGATTGGACAGTTTTACCAAGCTCTTTCTGGTTCACTTCAGTGGTGCTTCTTCAGAGGATCCCCGAGAGTATCTTGACAGCTGTCATGAGGTGCTACAAAACATGGGTATAGTGGAGACCAATAGGGTCGATTTTGTTGCATTTCAGATATCAGGTTCCCCAGGAAATGGTGGAGAGATTATTTGTTGACCAAACCAGTTGGGTCGCCTGCTCTTACTTGGGACCAATTCTCTCCTAGAGAAGTTCCTCCCTATCACATTGAGAGAGGAGCATCATCATCTATTTGAGCGTCTCCAACAAGGCAGTATGATTGTTACTAAGTACGAGACATGTTTTGTGGATTTGGACCGTCAAGCTCTTCTTCTGCTTCCTACCGAGAGAGAGAGGGTGAGGAGGTTTATTGATGGACTTGCTCAGCCTATCAGATTGCAGATGGCTAAGGAGACAGGGAGTGAGATTTCTTTTCAGGCGGCTGCCAATGTCTCCAGGCGAGTCTTGATGGTTCTTGCACAGGGAGGTCAAGGGTCTGACAAGAGACAACATCATTCCGGTGGGTTCAACAGTGCCTTATCTGGACAGGGGTACTTTTGGTAGAGGCCATCCTCCCAAGCCATTTCATTCATCGCTTCAGGCATCTCACAGTGCTTCAGGGAGTCGTGGTCCTTATGTGCCTCATTCTAGACATCTAGCCTACAGTGCACCATCAGCTCCTATCAGTGCACCTTCTATTCAAAGTTATTACCGTGTTCAGCTGGTCCATTCGGGTCAATCTCAATTTCTGCAACCACAATACCAAGATAGATGTTTCGAGTGTGGTGGTTATGGGCATATCAGGAGGACCTGTCTGAGATTATTGGGCATCACGCCATAGCATCATGGTTCTCGTGCCAGGGTCCTGGCACCAATTGCTGCACCACCTGCTCAGCCAGCCAGAGGCAGGGGTCAGGCAGCCAGAGGTAGAGGCCAGACTGTTAGAAGTAGAAGGAGGCCGTTAGAGGTGGAGGCCAACTAGCTAGAGGCCGTCACAGGGACGTGGTTTAGAGAGGTGGGGCCCAGCCCCGATGTTATGCTTTTCCAGCCAGGCATGTGGCTGAGTCATCTGACGCTGTTATCACAGGTACTGTTTCAGTTTGCAGTAGAGATGCTTCAGTTCTATTTGATCCATGTTTTACTTACTCCTATGTGTCATCCTATTTTGCTTCATACTTGGTTCTGCCTCGTGATTCTTTGAGTGCTCCTATGTATGTGTCCACACACGTGGGGGATGCTATTATTATAGACCGCGTCTATCATTCATGTATAGTCACCATTGGGAGTCTTTAGACTAGGGTAGATCTTCTGACTCTCGATATTATTGATTTTGATGTTATCTTGGGTATGGATTGGTTGTCACCTTATCACACTATATTGGACTATCATGCTAAGATGGTGACCTTAGCCTTGCCGGGGTTTCGTTGATTAGAGTGGAGGGGGACTCTTGGCCATTCTACCAGCCGAGTTATCTCTTATATGAAGTCTTGGCATATGGTTCGCAATATTAGTGCAGAGGTTCCTTCCATGGATTTAGTACTAGTTGTTCTTGAGTTTCCAGAGATATTTCCCGCAGACCTGTCGGGGATGCACCCGACAAGGATATTGATTTATGTATTGATTTGGCTCCGGGCACTCAGCCCATATCCATTTTTCCATACCGCATGGCCCCGCCAGAGTTGAAAGAATTGAAGGAATAGTTGCAAGATTTGCTCAATAAGGGCTTCATTAGACCTAGTGTCTCGCCCTGGGGTGCACCGATGTTGTTCATGAAGAAGAAAGATGGATCAATGAGGATGTGTATAGATTATTGGCAGTTGAACAAAGTCACCATCAAGAACAAGTATCCATTGTCGGGGACTGATGACTTGCTTGATCAACTTCAGGGTGCCAAGGTGTTTTCGGTGATTGACTTGAGATATGGCTACTATTAGTTGAGTATTAGGGCATCTGATGTCCCTAAGATAGCTTTTCGGACTCGGTACGAGCATTAAGAGTTTCTGGTGATGTCATTTGGGTTGACAAATGCCCCAGCAGCATTTATGGATTTGATGAACCGAGTGTTCAAACCTTATTTGGAATCCTTTGTGATTGCGTTTATTGACGATATCTTGATCTAATCTCGCAGTCAAGAGGAGCATGAGAAGCATCTTAGGATGTTCAGACTCTCAGAGACAACCAATTATATGCTAAATTTTCTAAGTGCGAGTTTTGGTGGGATTCAGTCGCTTTCTTGAGGTATGTTGTATCAGCAGCGGGCACTCAGGTAGATCCTAAGAAGATTGAGGCAGTTTAGAACTGGCCTAGACCCACTTCATCCACGGAGATCAGGAGTTTCTTGAGTTTGGCGGGCTATTACCGTTGGTTATGGAGGGGTTTTCATTCTTCAGAGCGGTTAGCTGAGACCTACATACGCGAGGTCGTCCGTCTTCACGGTGTGACCGTGTCTATCATTTATGACCGAGGTACGCAGTGCACCTTGCACTTCGGAGGGTAGTACAGGGTGAGTTGGGCATGCGGGTTGAGTTGAGCATAGCGTTCCATCGTCAGACTGACGGACAATCCGAGCGCAGTATCTATATATTGGAGGATATGCTCCGCGCATATGTTATGGACTTCGGAAGATCGTGGGATCAGTTCTTGCCCCTTGTAGAGTTCTCCTACAACAACAGCTACCAGTCGAGCATTCAGATGGATCCCTATGAGGCATTATACGGTAGGCGGTGTCGATCGCCAGTTGGGTGGTTTGAGCCTGGGGAGGATCAATTATTGGGTAAAGATCTAGTACTGAATGCATTGGATAAGGTCAAGATTATTTAGGATCGACTTCGAATAGCTCAGTCCAAGCAGAAGAGTTATGACGACCGTAGAGTTTGTGATGTTGCATTCATGGTCGGGGAGAGAGTGTTGCTCCGAGTATCACCCATGAAAGGTGTAATGAGGTTCAGAAATAAGGGCAAGTTGAACCCTAGGTATATCAGACCCTTTGAGATTCTTGAGAGAGTGGGAGAGGTGGCTTATAGGCTTGCGTTGCCATCGGGGTTATCATCAGTTCATCTGGTGTTCCATGTGACCATGATTCGGAAGTATCACAACGATCCGTCCTGTGTGTTAGATTTCAGATCTCTCCCGTTGGAAAAGGACCTGACTTACAAGGAGGAGTCGGTGGCTATTCTAGCCCGACAGGTTCGTCAATTGAGGTCGAAGAGTTATCCTTCTGTCTGAGTGCAATGGAGAGTTCAGCTTGTCGAGGCAGCTATTTGGGAGTCCGAGTCGGACATGAGGAGTCGATATCCCCACCTTTTCACCAGGTCAGGTACTTTTCTATGTCCGTTCGAGGACGAACGATTGTTTTAGAGGCGGAGAATATGATGACCTATCTGTGATGACCCGATAGGCCATCTTATATTTTGAAACCTAATTCTGTGATCTGAAGCCTTAAATATCTTATTTTAGCCTTCCTCGATTTGCATGCGCAGTCGGAGCATCTTTCCGGAAAGCTTTTAGGTTAAAAACTGAGAAAAATAAGAAATTTTACCTTAAAATTCAGTTGAGTTAACTTCGGTCAACGTTTTGGACAAACATACCCGAATTCGTATTTTGACGGTTCTGCTGGGTCCGTGTCGTGATTTGGGACTTGGGCGTATGCCCGGAATCGAATTCGAATGTCCTTTGCCCGAGTTATCGCATTTTATAGAAATTTGGAAATTAAGGCTTAATTAACTTGAAATGTTTGACCGATGTTTGACATTTGGATATCGGGCTCGTATTTTTGTTCCGGAGCCTAGTATAGATCCAATAGTGCATTTAAGACATGTATGTCAAATTTGGTGAGAAATGGAGATGGTTTTACGTGATTCGGACGTCCAGTTGTGAAAATAGAAGTTTCAAAGTTTTCTTGAAAATTTCATTTGATTTGGTGTTCAATCATAGTTCTAGGTGTTATTTGGCGATTTGATAGCGCGAGCAAGTTCATATGATGTTATTAGACTTGTGTGCACAGTTGGTTTAGAGCCCCGAGGGCTCGGGTGAGTTTCGGATAGGCTACAGAGTGAATTGGAATTAGAACATTTGCTGGTGTCTGCAATTTCTGGGAGCTGGCCTCTGATCTCGCATTTGCGAGATCAGTGTTTGCATTTGCGAACATTTCCAACTTCTGATAGGCTCGCATTTGCGAAGAGTTCCTAGGTCAGCATAAGTTTGTATTTGTGAGCATGAGGTCGCATTTAGGGAAGGCCAATGTTCGCATTTGTGAACAAAGCTTCACATTTGCGATGGGAGCTGGGGAAGGGAATTCTTCCCATTTGCGATCATTGGGTCGCATTTGCGGTTAAGTCAGTGTTCGCATTTGTGAACTTTTCATTGCAAATGTGATGATTGCAGAGGTATGAGAGTGTTTGCAAATGCGATGGATTTCTCGCAGTTGCGGGCTTCGCATTTGCAAGCGACATCTGCAACTGAATAAAATATGACTTAGTTGGATTTTTCGTTCATTCTTCAAATTTTCAAAACCTAGAACCCTAAAGGAGATTTTTTCAAAACTCTTTCTTCCCCAAATCATTGGTAAGTGATTCTAACCTATTTCCTTTCAACCTTTCACTTCATTTCACAAGTTTTCAACCTAAAATCTAGAGTTTTCATGGTGGAATTGGGGGGTTTTGGGTAGAAATTAGGGATTTGATAAATTGGGGATTTAGACCTCAAATTGAGGTCGGATTCCAAACTAAATTACATAACCGAGCTCGGCGGTGAATGGGTAATCAGATTTTGGTTCGAACTTCGGGATTGGACCAAGCAGGCCCGGGGGTTGACTTCTTAAAAATGGCCTAAATTGAATTCTTTGCAATCGTAGTTAGTTTCTAAGGCTTAATTAGAATCGTTGGGTTGATAATTTACTAGATTCTATTGGTTCGAAGGCTTGTTTGAGGGGCAAAGCTATGATTGAGCAGTGAGTGGTCTTTGGAGCGAGGTAAATGTTATGTCTAACCTTGACTTGAAGGAATTTGGAACCCTCAGACTATTTGCTATGTGAATTTCATGTGAGCGGTGCATATGTGAGCCGACTAGTGCTTATGCGCCGCTAAATTATCTGTTTCCCTTATTTTCCCATTTTTCTTACATTTTCTCTTTCTCTGTCTTAGTATGCTCTAAATGTGTTCCCATGCCTAATTGGTACTTGTTTGTCATTGTTTCCTCTTGTTCATAATATTAGCTCTTTCTGTAGTTTCATGATCTCCTACAACTTGCTCAAGTTGGTTTGTTTGTACCGTCTAGTAGTAAATTCTGGATTGGTCTCGCTATGTAGTATCACTTATGCGGATTTTCATGTTATACAAGGTGCCCTATCTGTTTCATGTTATACAAGGTTTTTTCTGTGATTTGAAATATGAGTTCTACTGTGCATATTGAGTACATGATATTGATATGGTGGGATCGGGTTTCACGCCGCAATAGGTGAAATAAGGGTGGTATGTTGAGGTGGAATAAGGGTGAATCTATAATGTACGGTGGGATCGGGTTGCACGCCGCAACAAGTGTAATAAGGGTGGATTGTTTAGGTGGTATAAGGTGAACTATGATTATGATATTATGGTAAGGTAGGATCGGGTTGCGCGCTGCAACACTTATTAATATATATACATTGTTGTTTATGTTGTTATGAGGAAATAAGGGAGGATTATGTGACGTACAGTGGCATCGAGTTGTCTGCCGCAACAACCTATGTGTTTCCATTTCCCCTAAATATGTTAGTTTTACGGTACTTTCTTTTGAACTTAAGAATTGATGATTCCGAACGTTGCTGGCTTATTCCCTGAAGTTGTAGATATTATTTCCAATTGACCGCGTGATTTCATTATGTATTTCCTGTTTGTCTTTATTATATATATACTGCGTACAGGTTGTAGTGCGAGTGACCCTCCTTAGCCTTGTCACTACTTCATCGAGGTTAGGCTCGGCAGTTCCAGAGTACATGGGGTCGGTTGTACTCATACTACACTATGCACTTCTTGTGCAGATTTCGGCATTGGTCCCAGCTGATCGAGAGGCATAGCGAATCGGAGTGGTTCATTGGAGACTCAAGGTATATCTGTTGGCGTCCACTGACCTTGAAGTCCCCATCTATCTTCTTCTGTTTTTATTGTTTCTTTCGTTCAAACAGTTGTATTTCTTTTAGACTTTACTTGTAGAAAATTCTAGAAATTCGTGAATTGTGACTCCAGATCCGGGTTGTAGTAAATATTATGAGCATTTATAGTATTCTGCACTCGTTTTACTTCTATTGTAGCTTAATTGACTCTATTTACTGAATTGAATAAGAATTGGCTTAATAATTCTCTAACATTGACTTGCTAGCAAATGAAGTGTTAGGCCCAATCACGGTCCCGAAGGTGAGAATTCCAAGTTGTTACTGAAAAGCGAATGAAAATTAAGAAACATTTTACATGAATATGCTCAAATCCATTTTTATTTATGTGTTTTATTTTTATTTTTTGTTTTGTTTAAAAAGAATACCATATTTTTATATTTAGTAAATTTTTAATTACATTCTAACAATATTTTCATTTTTCCCTTTAATGATACTTCCTTATATGAATGGCATGTTTAAGTCGTTATATTTTTATATGATTTATACTCCTCTAGTTTAAGCCCATAACAGTCAAATTTCTTTTTTTAGTTAACCCTGCATCAACAAAGGTCTAACAGTTCAATTTTGTAAGCAAATTCTCTAAGTGAAAATTGCATTCGCATGACCCCCCTCCCTGTGACAACCCAAAGGGTCATCACTTATTTTCTTACCCATTATGTGCTTCCGAGGCCTTGGAAACCTCATTTAGGGTTTCCTCAATTTGCGTGCGCAGTTCGGGCGCGTAGCTGGAAAGGTTAAATATGAAATTTTGTGAAAAATGCTAAGTTTTGATATTAAAATGAATAAATTTGACTTCGGTCAACATTTTGGGTAAACGGATCCGGACCCGTGATTTGACGGTCCCGGAGGGTCCGTAGGAAAATATGGGATTTGGGCGCATGCCCGGAATCGAATTCCGAGGTCCCAAGCCCGAGAAATGAATTTTTGAGTAAAATTATTTTCTGAAAATATTTAAGGAAATTGAAAATGAAATCTGATTAGAAAGCGATGGTATCGGGCCCGTATTTTTGTTCTGGTGCCTGGTACAAGTCTTATATATGGTTTAAGTCCTTTCTATAAAGTTTGGTCGAAAACGAACCTCGTTTGTCGTGTTGCGGACTTAAAATGGAAAATTTGATGTTTTATGAAATTTGATAGAATTCATGGATTTTGAGGCTTAATTCGATGAATATGATGTTATTTTGGCGATTTTATCGCACGGGTAAGTTCATAGGATGTTTTTGAGGTAGTGTGTATATTTGGTTTGGAGCCCCGAGGGCTCGGGTGAGTTTTGGATAGGCCACAGATTGCATTTTTGAACTTGGAAATTTGCTTGTGCTACTGATCTGCAGGCTTCGTATTTGCGAAGCCAGCATCGCAAATGCGAGCTATTCATCGCAAATACGAAGGTTGGACTGGGCAAGCCTGATCGCAAATGCGACCAAGGGGTTCGCAAATGCGAAGGTTGGTCTGGGCAAGCCTGATCGCAAATGCGACCAAGAAGTTCGCAAATGCGAAGGGTGGTCGCAAATACGACGTCTGTCATCGCAAATGCGAAAGCTGAGAATTTCTGAAGGGTTCACAATTGCGAACCCCAGTTCGCAATTCCCATGCCAACCAGTGGCCTGCAATGCACTTAAACCGAATTTTTGACTCCATTTTCATATTTTCTCAAACTCAAACACCCTTAGGAAATTTTTCCAAGAACAAGACTCCTTCCAAATCATTTGTAAGTTGGTTTTACTCAATTCTTTCAATCATTAACATCATTTAACATGTTTTCAACTTAAAAATCAAAGATTTCCATGGGTGAAATTGGGTGATTTGGGTAGAACATAGGATTTTCAAAAATTGGGGTTTGAGTGGTTGATTGACCTCCGATTAGAGAGATTTTTCCATGTCTGGACTCGTGAGAGTACGAGGGTCCTGAAAATGTAAAATATGCTGGCCTGAGGGGCGTTTTGGTCATTTTACCTAATTTCGCGACGTAACTTTAAATTAAATAGTGGAATCAGTTGCTTGAGATGTTATTTAGGATATGAAATTTATTTAAATAGATTTGGGCATTTTGGAGTCGGATACACGTGGCAAACTTTGGGACTGCGTATTTACTTTGGGACTACGGGACGGTATCCCGGGAGATCCCTCTGCATATTAACTTTGGGACTACGGGACGGTATCCCGGGAGATCCCCCTGCACATTTACTTTGGGACTACGGGACGGTATCCCGGGAGATCCCCCTGCATATTTACTTTGGGACTACGGGACGGTATCCCGGGAGATCCCCCTGCACATTTACTTTGGGACTACGGGACGGTATCCCAGGAGATCCCCCTGCATATTTACTTTGGGACTACGGGACAGTATCCTGGGAGATCCCCCGCATATTTACTTTGGGACTATGGGACGGTATCCCGAGAGATCCTTCGGATATTCATATGATGGACTACGGGACGGTATCCCCGGAGATCCACTGGACAGTTGAGAAAATGATTACATAATGGTATCCTGGGAGATCCTCATTGTTACTATTGTTATTGAGCTGTACATATTCCGTGCTTACTCTGTTCTTGTGTTTTTGTTATTTCTTTGTTGACCTGTCTTATTTCACTGCTATACTCATTATTACTGATTGTTTTCATGCTGTAAATTCCTATTATATTGTTTGACCTCAGTACGGCCCTGACCTTCCTCGTCACTACCTGACCGAGGTTAGGCTTGGCACTTACTGAGTACCGCTGTGGTGTACTCATGCCCCTTCTGCGCATGTTTTTCATGTGCAGATCCAGGTACCTCCACCCAGGCGCACTATCCCTGAGGTTGAGAGATCTAGCTGAGACTTCAAGGTACATCTGCCGCGTATGCAGACCAGGAGTCTCTATCTTATTCTAGCCTTAGTGGAAAGCTTTTCCTTCCTTTCAGTTGTTTAGACATTCTGGAGTTAGAGCAGTGTAGTATATTTTTGTTAGCCTGTGTTTTCCCGTGAGTTTCCGGGTTTTGGGGTGATATTGTAGACTTCCAAAATATTTACTTTGGGGTTGTAGATGCCAAGCGGCATTTATGTATACAGTTTTTCTTTAGTTGTTCAGTTTTAATTAATTATTCCGCAAGTTGTGTCATTTTTCCGCATTGTTAGGCTTACCTAGTTATAGAGACTAGGTGCCATCACAACATGCCCACGGAGGGCGAACTGGGGTCGTGACAAGTTGGTATCAGAGCTCAAGGTTCATAGGAACCACGAAACACAGGCGGTTTATTAGAGTCTCGCTGCTCGGTACGGAGACGTCTGTACTTATCTACGAGAGGCTATGTAACTGTTTTTGAAAAATCTGTGCTTCATTGATTTCCTTGTCGTGAAATATTTTTGACATCAATTCTAAACCTTTGTCTTCTATTCTCTCACAGATGGTGAGGACACGTGCTACTCGAGACGATCAGGCACCCGTGCCCCTTACTGCAGCCTCAGAGGTCGGGGCCGAGGTAGAGGCCGAGGACGCGCACGTGCTGCAACGAGGGAACCTACGCGAGCTGCCGCCGAGGTACCACCAGAAGATCCAGCCGAGGTTCATGCACCTGACACTCCTACTACCACTACTACTCCAGCCCTTCAGGAGACGTTAGCTCAGTTCATGTCTATGTACACCACTTTGGCTCAGGCAGGGTTGCTTCCCCTTGCTGCAGCCATATCCCAGGCCGGGGAAGGAGCACAGACTCCCGCCGCCCGCACTCCTAAGCAGCGAGTGCCTGTGGAGAAGGTCCCAGAGATCATTCCTGCACCGCCCGTAGTGCCAGTTCAGCCCGAGGATGGGTTAGCTGCTTCAAAGGACGAGAAACGGAGACTTGAGAGGTACAAGAAGTATGATCCTCCAGTATTCAGTGGGCTAGCATCAGACGATGCCTTGGAGTTTCTAGAGGAGTGTCATCGTATTCTTCGCACTATGGGTATAGCCGGATCTAGTGGGGTTTCCTTTACTACCTTCCAGCTTCCCCGAGCCGCCTATGATTGGTGGCGCTCATATGAGTTAGACAGTCGAGACGAGGCTGCTTCACTGACCTGGACCCAGTTCTTAGACATGTTACTGAGAGAGTTTGTTCTTCAGAGCCTCAGGGACGCATGGCCCACAGAGTTTGAGCATTTGCGCCAGGGTGCTATGACAGTTTCAGAGTATGCTATCCATTACACCAGATTGGCTAGGCATGCACCGACCTTGGTTGCTACTGTCCGCGAGAGGGTTCGCCGGTTCATTGAGGGTCTTATCCCACCCATCAGATCTAGCATGGCTCGAGAGTTGGAGATGGACATTCCTTATCAGCAGGTAGTGAGCATTGCTAGGAGGATCGAGGGTATGCTTGCTAGGGAGCGAGAGGAGAGAGAGGCCAAGAGGTCTCGAGAGTCGGGCCACTACTCTGGTGCCCGTACCCCAGCAGCAGGTCGACATGGTAGGGGTTATATGGTCTGCCTAGTTCATTCAGCTCTTCCAGCAGCCAGCGGTACCCCAGCTCCACCCAGGCCTCAGGAGCCTTACTATGCATCTCTAGTTTCTAGCGCGCCTTTGGCGCGGGGTGCTTTCAGGGTTTAGTCTAGCAGACCTGGCCCTAGCCAGTCACAACTACCACGTCCTCCTAGAGCTTGTTTCGAGTGTGGCAATACACGCCATCTGGTTAGGGGCTGCCCCAGACTTAGTAGGGGTGCATCTTCACAAACTTTTCTGCCACAACGTGCTCAGCAGAGTTCTCAGGCCATGATCACAGCTCCAGCTGCTACCCCATCTGCCCAACCAGCTAGGGGCAGAGGTTGGGGAGGTAGAGGTCGCCCTCGATGGGGAGGCCAGGCCAGATATTTATACTATTCCTGCTCGTACCGAGGTTGTTGCCTCTGATTCTGTCATTACAGGTATTATACTGGTTGGTCACAGAGGTGCATCGGTTCTATTCGATCCAGGATCCACGTATTCTTATGTGTCTTCTTATTTTGCTCCGCATTTGGGTATAGCCCGAGATTCCTTGAGTTCTTCTGTTTATGTTTCTACTCCTGTGGGGGATTCCCTTGTTGTGGACCGCGTTTATCGGTCGTGTTTGGTTACTCTTCGTGGTTTTAAGACCAGTGCGGATTTATTGTTACTCGATATGGTGGATTTTGATATTATCTTGGGCATGGACTGGTTGTCGCCCCATTATGCTATTCTTGATTTTCACACCAAGACCGTGACTCTGGCTATGCCAGGTATTCCGTGTGTTGAGTGGAGTGGTACCTTAGATCACACTCCCAGTAGAGTTATCTCTTTCCTAAAAGCTCAGCATATGGTTGAGAAGGGGTGTGCCGCGTATTTGGCTTATGTGAGAGATGTCAGTATTGATACCCCTTCTGTTGATTCAGTTCTAGTGGTACAATATTATCCTGATGTGTTTCCAGCTGATCTTATGGCATGCCGCCCGATAGAGACATTGATTTTGGCATTGATTTGTTGCAGGGCACTCAGCCCATTTCCATTCCTCCGTACCGTTTGGTTCCTCCTGAGTTGAAGGAGTTGAAGGATCAGTTACAAGAATTTCTTGATAAGGGTTTTATTCGACCTAGTGTTTCACCTTGGGGTGCTCCTGTCTTGTTTGTGAAGAAAAAGGACGGTTCCATGCGCATGTGTATTGATTATCGCGAGTTGAACAGGGTTACAGTGAAGAACCGTTATCCCTTGCCTCGTTTGATGATCTATTTGACCAGCTTCAGGGCGCACAAGTATTTTCTAATATTGATTTGCGCTCAGGCTACCATCAGTTGAAGATTCAGGAGCCGGATATTCCGAAGACTGCCTTCAGGACTCGGTATGGCCATTACGAGTTTCTAGTTATGTCAATTGGAATGACTAATGCCCCAGCATCATTTATGCATTTGATGCACAGTATGTTCAGGCCATATCTCGACTCGTTCATCATTGTTTCCATAGATAATATTCTTGTTTACACCCGGAGTCGGGAAGATCATGTGCAGCACCTGAGGACAGTACTTCAGACCCTGAGAGAGAAGAAGTTGTATGCGAAGTTTGCAAAATGTGAGTTTTGGTTGAGTTCTGCGCCATTCTTAGGCCACGTGTATCAAGTGAGGGTATTCGAGTGGATCCGAAGAAGGTGAGGCCGTGCAGAGTTGGCCCAGGCCGTCCTCAGTTACGGAGATTCGCAGTTTCCTTGGCTTGGCAGGCTACTACCGTCGTTTTGTTGAAGGATTTTCATCGATTGCAGCCCCTATGACCAGGTTGACCCAGAAGGGTTCTCCATTTCAGTGGACAGAGGAGTGTGAGGCGAGCTTTCAGAAGCTCAAGACAACTTTGACTACAGCCCCAATCTTGATATTGCCTACTGGTTCGGGGTCTTATACAGTTTATTGTGATGCCTCGCGAGTCGGCCTTGGAGCGATGTTGATGCAGGACGGTAGGGTGATTTCCTACGCGTCTAGGCAGTTGAAGATACATGAGAAGAATTACCCTGTCCATGACCTTGAGTTAGCTGCCATTGTTCATGCCTTGAAGATATGGTGTCATTATTTATATGGAGTTGCCTGTGAGGTATTTACGAATCACCGGAGTTTGCAGCACATATTCAGGCAGAAGGATCTAAATTTGCGCTAGCGTAGATGGTTAGAGTTGCTAAAGGACTATGACATCACTATTTTATACCACCCGGGGAAGGCCAATGTGGTGGCCGACACCTTGAGTCGCCGGGCGGAGAGTTTGGGGAGTTTGGCATACCTTCATGTAGCTGAGAGGCCTCTAGCCTTAGATGTTCAGTCCTTAGCCAGTCAGTTCGTGAGGTTGGATCTTTATAAGCTTTTCCGGGTATTAGCTTGTGTGGTTTCTCTGTCTTCCTTATTCGACCGTATCAGGGAGCGGAAGTACGATGATCCTTATTTACTTGTCCTCAAGGACACGGTCCAGCACGGTGATGCCAGAGATGTGACCATTAGAGATGACAGATTGAGGATGCAGGTTCGGATTTGTGTGCCCAATGCTGATGGGCTTCGGGAGTTAATTTTAGCTGAGGCCCACAGTTCGCGGTATTCCATCCATCCGGGTACCATGAAGATGTACCAGGATCTGAGACAACACTATTGGTGGCAAAGAATGAAGAAGGATATAACAGAGTTTGTATCCAAGTGTCTCAACTGTCAGCAGGTCAAATGCGAGCATCAGAGACCGGGAGGGTTACTTCAGCAGATTGAGCTTCCAGAGTGGAAGTGGGAGCGGGTCACCATGGAATTTGTGGTTGGACTTCCTCGGACTTTGAGGAAGCATGATTCCATTTGGGTGATTGTGGATCGGCTGACCAAATCAGCCCATTTCATTCCGGTACTGACTACTTATTCATCAGAGCGATTGGCGGAGATTTATAGTCAGGAGGTCATTCGTCTGCGTGGTATTCCAATTTCTATTATTTCAGACAGAGGTACTCAGTTCACTTCACGGTTCTGGAGAGCCGTTCAGCAAGAGTTAGGTGCCAGGGTGGAGTTGAGCATAACATTTCACCCCCAGACGGACGGACAATCCGAAAGCACTATTCAAATTCTTGAGGATATGCTCCGTGCGTGTGTGATTGAGTTTGGAGGGTCTTGGGATCAGTTCTTGCCATTGGCGGAGTTTGCTTACAACAACAGTTATCTGTCTAGCATTCAGATGGCACCGTATGAGGCTTTATATGGTAGGAGGTGTAGATCCCCGGTGGGTTGGTTCGAGCCGGGTGAGGCCAGGCTGTTGGGCACAGAGTTGGTTCATGATGCATTGGAGAAGGTCAAGGTGATTCAGGATAGACTTCGTACAACCCAGTCCAGACAGAAG